>JAVJIF010009330.1:0-85000 GCA_038442645.1 Agave tequilana | reverse complement strand
CGCTGGTGGTTGGACACCACCAGCGCCGGTTTGGCATTAAAAGACCACCAGCGCCGGTTTTGAATTAATGAACTATTAATTAGGGTTATTATGGCCTGCCTATAAATAGGGCTCACCCTCTCCTTTTTTTAAACGGCCCATACTTAGTTTTCTTTCGAGAGCAATTGCTCTGAGAATTCCAGCTTTCTTGAGAGACTCTAACAGGCTCCTGCCTCCATGGATGAAGATGACCCCATGGACGAAGATGACCCAGAGCTTGATTGTCCTTTTTTTTCAGGTTCGCTGGGCCACTGGGAGAATATTTTTGGCCGGCGAACTTGATCGATGTTCGTGTACAAGGGATTTAGTCGTGGTCCTCGTCATGTACAAGAGATTTAGTCGTGTCATGACGAGGACCTAACCCTCACCGAGATCTGCTCTCCCATCTGGGTTGTGGATGGTCAGAGTGGGTATGGCGGCGGGGGTTGTGGTGGATATAGTGGTGGGTAGCATACCCTGTGCGGTCTCAACTCCTCCTCTCTCACCCCAGAAGTGTCATCGAGGCTTCTGACGAAGAGATGTTCATCACCGAAGGGTTTCTGCTGCCACCAGACCTGTATACCACCACTGTTCGTGGTCCTCGCAATCCACAGTTTTTTAATACACGAGGACCTCAATAACACCACTGCTCTTAGTCAACAAGGGCTCTTTTTTTTATGTTTAGTCTTCTTGATGTCGTTTTTTTGTAACACTCAATCTTATTGTATAAGTAAGAGATCGATTTTTGTATCATTTTCATATTCATGGAGATAAATGCCTGGACATAAATAAAAATACGTCAATAACACCACTGCTCTTTAGTCAACAAGTACTCTTTTTTTTTGTAGTCTTTCTTTGTACTCCTGTATTGTAACACTCAATCTTATTGTATAAGAGAGCGTTTTGTATCATTTTTACATGCGTGGATATAAATGACTGGACATAAATAAAAAATATATTTATTTTTTTAATAAACTTCGATCTTTTTGGTCGCAGTCATGCATTTTCAAACAAAACAACTTGGACCAGAGACGACACTGCGACCAACGTCGCGTAAGCCTATAGTGCAAATAGAAACAACTGCCAGCAAAGACTGCTACTAAGCAACTGCTGCGTTTGACGTGTCACCTCGTCGTAGTGTTGTTGTTGATTAATAATAAAAACCAGCAACTGTGACCAAGTTTGCAGATTATTTTTTTTTAAGACTGCGCCCATCAACTGCGACCAAGGTCGCAGTGTATTTTATTAAGACTACGGTCAGAAACTGCGACCAAGGTCGCAGTGTTGTTGATTTAGAGTAAAAACCAACAACTGCGACCAAGGTAGCAGTGTTCTTGTTGATTTAAGCTACGGTCATCAACTGCGAGCAAGGTCGCCGTGTTTTTTTTGTTGATTAAGCTACGGTCACCAACTGCGACCAAGGTCGCAGTATTTTTTTTGTTGATTAAGAATAAAGACCAGCAACTGCGACCAAGGTCGCAGTGTTGTTGATTTAGAGTAAAGACCAACAACTGCGACCAAGGTAGCAGTGTTCTTGTTGATTTATGCTACGGTCATCAACTGCGAGCAAGGTCGCCGTGTTTTTTTTGTTGATTAAGCTACGGTCACCAACTGCGACCAAGGGCGCAGTATTTTTTTTGTTGATTAAGAATAAAGACCAGCAACTGCGACCAAGGTCGCAGTGTTGTTGATTTAGAGTAAAGACCAACAACTGCGACCAAGGTCGCTGTGTATTTTATTAAGACTACGATCATCAACTGCGACCAAGGTCGTCGTGTTTTTTTGTTGATTAAGAATAAAGACGAGGAACTGCGACCAGGTCGCTGTGTTGTTGATTAAGTCTAAAGACCAGTAACTGCGACCAATGTCGCAGTGTATTTTAATAAAACTACGGTCATCAACTGCGACTAAGGTGTACCAAAATATATTTAAAAAAGAGATTTAAAAACAGATTTCGTCACATTTAACTTTGGAAAACATATTTATATATATTTAAAAAAGTAACAAAATACATTTTTTTTAAACTTCTATTTCTCGTCATCACCATCGTAATCAGATTCGTCGTCAAGAGTCATGTTTTCGTCTTCTGTATCGCTTTCCGTCTCTTTCTCCTCTTCAGCGACAGTCTCCTCTTCGCTTTCTTCCTCTTCATGTTTGTGTTTTGGTTCATCAACGAACTCCCAGAACGGGTCATCTGTATCAAGCTCTGATTCTGACCCGTAGCGAGACATTGTTTCAGAACTAAACATAAAATCATCATTTGATGATTGGCTTTCTTTCCGGTGAAGATGGTGGTGATGGTGAAGACATTTTTTTGAATGTATTTTTCGAACAGTAAGAGTATCGAATTTGAGGAAAAAATAACTTAGTATGTTTTTAATCCTTTGCTCATGACCCTTTATATATTTTTAATCCCGGAATTCCAAAAGGTTTAAGCTCTCGGACCACGTGAATATCTCTCAAATATATTTTCTACCTTTTCAAAAATTGTATACTTCCTAGGTGACTGTTCAGTTATCCAAAACAGTTAAAATGTTAATACACTATAATTTGAAATTATAATGAACTTCAAAACAGTTCATTATTGTGACCATAGTCGCATTGGGAACTGATAAATGTTTAAGTAAATGTGTTTTTTTTTACTTTTTCAAGGCTAGTAGTCGCAGTCGTCATATAAAAGGGGTATTTTTGTCAATTTGTTTCACGATTGTTTAGGCGGGATTTTTTTATTTTTTTGGCGCCAACACTCTGCGACCGATGTGCGGCGGTGATGTAGCCACGTCCCGCAGGCTGAGAAACTCTCTCAGCCTGCAGGCTGAGGTACAGTAACCCCATATATATATATATATTAGTATATATATATATATATATATATATATATATATATGTATATATATATGTATATATATATATATATATATATATGTATATATATGTATATATGTATATATATATGTATATATATATATATATATATATATATATATATATATATATATATATGTATGTATATGTATATATGTATATATGTATATATATGTATATATCTATATATGTATGTATGTATATATGTGTGTGTGTGTACACACACACACACACACACACATACACACACACACACACACACACACACACACACACACATATATATGATTTTAGCATGTTTTGGATTTATGATTTATAATCATGTTTTATGCTTTATGTGGTGAATACTTGTTTAAATGAATTTTTCATTAAAACTTGTGTATATACTTGTAGTGAGCAACATTTGATTCTTATATGTTTAACTTCATTACTCATTTGTGCTCATTACATGTACATGTATAACCTAGTTTTGATGATTTTCTCATTTACACTTGTTTTGCCTATCCTTGTGCATGTTTTGCTTCGTGTATATGCTATATTTATTTAAACCTAATAAATATACATGTATACCGTTGAGTCAATTGTCTTCATGCAAATTACATTATGGACTCATTTATGTTTAGGATATGTATGTATATTGTTAGTTTTGATAAATCATACATATACCTTGAAGTTTATTTTTAAATGAAAAATAAATTTTATGATTTTCATATTTGTTTGATAAAAAGATATTCATGTTTATTTTGAGCCTTATTGATTATTTTCATGAAAATACTAATTACATGATTCTTGTGCACTCACACTTCATTTGTTTACTCATGACATTATTTTCATGAGAATTTTTGAGCTTTATAGATTTTGAGTGTCGACTTTTGTGTATTTAGTATAATTCATGAGATATATATGATTTGTTTTCATGTTTGAAGGATCTTTAACTAATTTTTCAAAAACTACTTTAAACTAGTTAGTTATTCTTCAATTGGTAGAATTTTCAAATTTTTAAACATATTTTCAAACTCTTGTTTTTAAAAACCTTACCAACCCAAGGGCGGATGGATGGACGATCATGCCTTGTATGCCTTATTGAAAACCTTTTATCATGTGCATGAATAGGGTGGTTATTTATGAGCTATACACTTGATCCTCATTGTGTTTTCAATTGGTATCATATATGATATTTATTCTGATACTCATATGTTTTCTTATATATGTATGCTTCAAATTTTCAACTAATATCAATGTCTATTGGTATTTTCATTTTCATACATATATATGATTTGATTGTACTTGATTTACTATAACCTTACTTGTTTAAAGCACAAATTATATTAATGCTAAGCTTGTCTTGTATCTTAATTTCAATTGGTATTTTAATAAACTTATGCATTATTTTCAATTGGTATTTAAATTGGTATCAAATATACTTCATATTGTACCATTTATTTGATATCAAAATTTACATTATACTTCAATTGATATCAATATATTTCAATTTCAATTGGGTTTCGGTTTCAATTGGTATCAAAAATATTTTACCTTTTGTTTGGTATCACAATTTACTAATTTTCAATTTCAATTGGTATCACATATTTCTAATTTCATATGGTATCAAAATCTTGTGATATATTAAAAATTTGTTTATGTACAAATGGTATATCAAAATTTGTTATATTACTTTGAGTAATTATCAAAATTTGTTTAAGTATTATCACAACTTGTGTTAAAAATATTTTGACTTGTATTGCCTATATGCAAGGGGAGCTTAACATCTCTTCTATATATAAATTCATGTTGAGATATCTTGTATTGAGTAGCTTGACATCTCTTCTTTATGTGATACACGTATATAGGGGGAGCTTCACATCTCCACTTATGCATTGTATATTATGCTTTATGTGGGTTAGGGCTTTGTCATCCCTTCTTCATGTAATGCATGTATGCAGGGGAGCTAACTTCACATCTCTCTCTTCATGAATGTATATCGCATATATATCTTTATTGTTCGATTTGTTTTTACCCCTTTGTTGATGATTGACAAAAAAGGGGAGAAAGATTTTGAGTTTATATATGCATATTTGAGTTTTTGCATATATTGAGTTTATGCATTTTATGTTTCTACAAAATGGGGAGAATGATTATGAAAGTTTAAACAAAAAGAGGGAGAAAGTTTTTGGGAAAAAGATTTTTGATTTATGCATGTTTCTCTCACTTTATTTATGCATATATATATATTTGTTTAGTTTTATGCACTTCATTGCAATATCTATTTGTTTATTGTTATGCATAAGTTAAAGGGGAGCTTCTATGAAGCTTGACTTTAATCCATACATATATAACTCTATGAGTTTTGTCATTATCAAAAAGGGGAGATTGTTGGACCAAAGGCCCATCACTCTAGTTTTGATGATGATTAACTCATGTAGTTATAGTACTAATGATCTTGTGTTTGATTAAGTCTCAGATATTGGATCAAGATCTTAGTAGGTGTTTGCTTCAACAAAGGATTTAATGTCAAGTTTTGGAGGTAGCACGTATTGATTTAAGAACTTATCCATCAAGACCACATCAAGAACTCAAGAGGAGTCTAACTCATTGGATCATGGTTTGGACCAAGTCAAGAAGAAGAAGAAAACCTTCAAGAGAAGACTTGTGTCTAGGTTTATTTTTAGTAAAATTTTATTTTTAGATAAAATGTAAAGGATAGATTAGTTGGTGGATTGCTCAAGTATCATATACACTTACACACAAGATTTATATGTGTTTTCATTATAGAGTTTTCGTTTTGAAAAAATACCGGTTTGATTTTTTTTATACATATGTTTATCAAAACTTTATTTAGAGCTTAATGTCAAAAACATAGATATTTCATCATATATGTATAGTGGATCATATCCATACACACTAAGCTTCAAAAGTGTTTAAAATATCTTGTTTTTATATTTGGAGGAGTTTTGGAAAAAATGGTTTTCAAGTTAGAAAAATCATTTTGAAAAAATATAGATTTTTGTTAAGGCAAAACTTTCATATTACAAAAATAGATCAAAATGTTTGTAACATGTTTTGATTTTTTACTTAAACATGTTTGTATATCAAAGTATATTACTGAACTTATTTTGTAGATTTTTAGAGAATTTATGGGATTTTATTAAAGATAAAAAGATAAACTTTTAATCCCTAAAAAACTGTTGGACCAGCCTTCTGCCGGTCGACCGGGCGGTCGACCAACGCTCCAGTCGACCAATGTGCACAGACGTGCACAACTTGGGACGGTCAACCGCATGGTCGACCGCCAGAGAGCCTCTGCTCTCTGGAAATGGCCCGGTCGATCGGGCGGTCGACCGCTGGGCCATTGCCTAGTTGGCGGTCGACTGGCCGGTCGACCGACCTAACCAATGGTCGAAAAATTGACTGTTGGCGGTCGACCGGGCGGTCGACCAACAGCAGTCTGAACTGCTGAGTTGGCCTCCAACGGTCACATTTTTGAAGCTTATAAAAGGGGCTTCTCTTGGACTGTTTTATACAAGATTTGAAGTGGGTTTTCAAGCTAGTTTTTGATACATCTTTTAGTGTTTATCTCCTCTTGTTTAAGAGCCAAAATTTTCATATTAAAAGGAGAGATTTTCAAGAGTGTTTTATAAAAGTGATTTCTTGAGTTTTTTACCACCAAATCAATCCTAGTTTTCTCACACACTTGAGCTATCCATTGCTATATCAATCCTATAGGGATCCTTGTTGTGAGAGTGATTTTAGGTGATCAAAGTGTTTAGATCACCAAGTGTTCACTTTTGTATTTGAGGAGGTGGACTTGCGGGTTCGCGGTGTTTCGAGTTCTTATGGGAGCTCGGTGTAGAGGTGCGGCCTCGACAAGCTTGCGTGCTTGCCTGTGTTTGTTCTTGCCGGAACAAGCGAGAGGATTAGTGAGTCCAAGAGTTCTAGTGTAAACTCCTTGTCGGTGTTGCAGCACCGAGTGATCTGGTTGGATCGATTCTAGTGGAATCCTTCATAGTGTTGAAGGCGGGGACGTAGAGCAAAGGTGCTCGAACCTCAAAACAAATCTCCTGTGTTTGCGATTGCTCACTCTCTATCTCTTACTTGTGTTTATATCTTGCTTGCTTACATTGCTTACATCTTCATATGCTTGATATATATTGTGCCTTATTGATATATGCGTGGGATTGTTTGCTCACACTTGTATTCAACTAAGAGAGCCATAGCGGCACCTCAACTCTTATCTAGAGGAATCTTGAGGAGATAGTCCAGAGCCCTTCACTGAGAATCCGGCTACACTCTTAGGTTATACCTTGTATTTTTAGCTTAATTGTTTTTAGTTTTCATAAATAGCTTTTATTCCGCATTAATTCACCATTAGATTAGCTAGTCACCTATTCACCTCCCTCTAGGTGATTTCATAAAGCAGATGACTATTTCTCCCTGTTTAACAGTACACTAACAACCAGGTCATAGCACCGAGGAGGTCTAGACTGCGTATTCAGACACTCAAGATGATCATCTCTGGTGGCTTCAAAGAGTTTAACAGTACATTCATAAAGACCAAGATCCAGACAAGGTCAAGCTCAAGGTATCTCAGAAGATTGTTAGTCCAGTCTTGAAAGCTTGCTGCAAAAAGAAAAGTGCAAAGTGTTTCGAAACCCGTCCTAGTCAACCGCAGAGTTTTGAAAACTTTGGAGGAGGTTCTATAGACTGTCTAAAAATCACTGAAGATAAGTCGTCAAATGCAGAGTCCATACTTCAAACGTGAGGCTAATTAGAGCCATTCATGCAACGCCAAGACGCAGGGCACAAAACTTGCACCCCTGCATCATTGTAATGCTAAGAAGCAGGGCTCGAAGCCCACATCTCAGCACCACTTCAATGTTAAGACGCAGAGCTTAAAGCCCGCGTCTCACACGTGAAGCTCGATACAGATTTTGAAGCTCGCGTTTCAACACCACCGCCGCACTCAAACGTGGAGCTCAAGACCCGCATCCAGCGTAACCTCAACGGCTAAAAGCAAAGCTTAAGCCCGCATTCCAACTGTAAGTGGGCTCCGCGTCTCAGTTGTAATTGCCCTCATTACTGGGTCAGTTACTACCCGTATAATGAGGGGAGTTAACCCCATTATGAAGGGTTTTAAGGGATAGTTTTACCCTTGAAACTCCTATAAATAGCTCAGTTTGCTATTGAAGAGGGGTCAGAATTTTTCAGCTGAGGAATACTGACAAAGAGTTAAACTCTTCTACAACTTACTGAGTTCAAATTTTTGGCTAAGTTTCTTTGAGATTTCATTGCACAGGAGCTGTGCTACTTCGTTCGTGATCCAAGGAGAAGATTTCCATTAGAACTTAATGTTCACCTGGTCAACGAAAAATAAGATTCACTTTCAACCGCTACGCAAAGAACCCAGCCTTAAACAAAAAGAAGATCCAACCATTCTTTTCTCTTTTGTAATCAGATTATTGATCTGTTGTAATTTTTTTTACAATTAAATAAAGAAGCTTGCACCTTCAATTTTTTCGAGGAAACAAATGTTGCGAGAAAAATTAGAGACAGGATAAAGCGCAAGGTGGAGCTTCAGACAGTTGGCAGTAAACACTCAGAAAAAAGAAGTTAAGTACTCCGATAGCCCTAAAAAGGCATGGAGGGTCAGAAGAGGAGTCCTCAGATTCAGATGGAGACAAACAGGAGGTTTTTTATGAGCACCTAAACTGTTGAGGCGGTCAGTCGGAATTACAGTGCCACCAACAAGGTATGGCTGGGATGAAGATCATGTTTGTTTCGCATTAGTAATAAAAATAGGAGAACCTAATAGTTATAGGGAAGCGATCGAGACAGATGACTACGACAAGTAGATTACAACCATGGAGTAAGAGATGGAGTTTTTGGATAGAAACCAAATTTGAACAATAGTCGATCTTCCAAAGGACTTCAAGGCAATATGTTATGTTTTGTGGGAGAAATTCGTGTAAAATTTCCTTGAATCAATGAAGAATTACAACGGATCAATACTTCGATTACAAGAGAGGGAAGATATTCAAGCTCAAATCTTTCCTTTATTTAGTGATAAGTTCTTGATGTGACGATGGAAAGTGATTCTTGTTTTCCTTTGACTGGGTGAACGTCACGATCTTTGGGAAACTTCTCTTTGGACGGTGGACGAAGTAACATAGCTTCTGCCCAATAAAAAATCTCAAAGAGACTGTAAGCAATAACAAACTTGTACGCAGCAAGTTGTTAGAACAGTTGAACTCTTTTTTTTTTTGTCTTTCTCAGTTAGGAATTCTGATCAAGATTCTCTAAGTCGTCTAACCTTTTCACCAGAAAAATTCCTCTTCTTCTCAATAGCGAACTGGGCTATTTATAGGGGTCTCAAGGGGTAAAACTGTCCCGTGAAAACACTCCATAATAAGGATTAACTCCCACATTATGTGGGCAGTAATTGATCCAGTAATAAGGGCAGTTATAACCGAGACGCCGGGTTCCTCTATAGTTGAAACGCGGGCTTCGAGCCTCACGTTTTAGCCATTGAGGTAATGCTTGAACTTCACATTTCTGTGTCAAGCTTTATGTGAGACGTGGGCTTCGGGCTCTTTATCTTGGTCATTGTGGTGAAGTAGAGACACGGGTTTTGACCCTCGCGTCTTGGTACTGTAGTGATGCTACTGTAGTGATGTTGAGGCACGGGTTTTGCCCTCGCATCTTGGTGCTGCGGTAGTGGCTATGATTAGCTCTGCATCTGGAGTTTGAACTTTACTTTCTGATGACTTATCCTCAGTGATTTTTGGATAGTCTACAGAACGCCCTCCAAAGTTTTTGATATTTCACGGTTGACTGGGACAGATTTTGAAATACTTTGGACTTGGTTGGATTCATACTCCTCGTGATTGGACTGACAATCATTGAGATACTCTGAGCTCGATCCTGTCTAGAATGTGGTCTTCGTGAGTGTACTATAAAACCCTTTGAAGCCACCAGAAATGATTGTGGGGAGTGGCTAGATACGCAGTCCAGACCTCCTCAGTTCTCTGAGTTGGTGTACTGTTGAACCAGGGGTAAATAATCGTCTGCTTGTGCCAGTATACTGTTGAACTATTGCAGAAGTAAAGACTGAATGTGAGTCTTGTAGACGCAGAGGTTACAACATTTCAGAGATGAAGTCCTCATTCAAAATGGGGACACATCTATTACTCTGCTGAAGAAACACGGCCTCTGAAGGGACGCAGCTTTGAAGTGAAGACGCAACTTTATTCTGTTGACTAGACGCAGCTTTGCCTTGCTGAAGAGATGCGACCTTTGGAGGGACGCGACTTTGTTAAACGCGAGTCCCGCGTTTTGGGCGCATTACCACGTGTCTGGCGGAGTTGAGGGGACGTCTTTCCCTTAACGCGCGAAAGTCGCGTTCATTTAAGACGCATGCCACGTGTCAGGCGAGGATTAGGCCTCGAGACGCGCGCCGCGTATCTTTGCGGATCATTGTACCTATAAAAGACAACAGTTTTCAAGAGTCATCATTAGACTCTTCTTCTTCTTCGCTGAGCTTTGTATTTAGAGTTAAGGAAAGCTTAGAGCTTTCTTATTTTCCTTCATCTGTGACACCGATTTCACGGTTGCAATGGCATCAAAGACAAAAACATGCTGCCTTGTCCTCGAGCGCTGCTGCTTTCGAGACTCAAATGGGTGGTCCTCCCACGCAGGAGGCCCCCATTTCAGGTAATAAAACAGCATTGGAACTGGTTTCTGCCATTGAAGAGGCTTAAAGAGTTCTCTTAACTCTTAAGTCTCTTTTGAATGTGAACAACGTGAGGCTCATGCCTGTGTTTGATTTTCAGGCGCGACTCTTGCATTGATAGGCAAGACGTGGGTTTGACAACCTCCGCGTCTTCGCTTCAACAGCTTGAGTCCGTCTTTGTCTGTTGAACGTGGGCCTCGTTGAGCCCTGTGTTTTGAACTCAATACTCAGAATTCTTCTAAGTGTGGGAGGTTCGGACGCAGACTTCATGTGATCCTCACGTCTTTAAGGCCAGGCACGGTTTTACTGACTCTCGCGTCTAGTCCAATACTTAGAAAAATTATTAAGTTATGGACTTTGAAATGCGAGCTTCATGCAAGACTCACATTTTTTTTAGTCTAGACACGGATTTGCTGATTTCTATGTCTGCATTCACTCCCGCATTTGAGTTTCAAATACTTAGCCATTTTCTTTTATATTTTTGATTAAGTGTCGTCTTCATTGCAGTGCGATATTCTTCTGGCCCTCTATCCAAGAAGTGCCATTTTGGGCACGTAGGTGGCGCTAATTATAATCTGACCTTCGCGCTGCAGAAGATTGCTCCTGTGACTACTGGTAAGTCAAAGGAGCGAAATGAGAGGATCTCTAAGGCCAGTATGTTGACCCTTTGGGAGATTATTTCTGATGGGCTGTTTCAGTTGGATTCCCACACTCTGCTAAGAAAGCCTGCTTTCTTCTTTGGTGACCCAATCAAAGAGGATGAGACTGCCCTTTATGACGGGAATTACAAATGGCTCCGCCAAATTGGCGATAGAAAGTTCTTCCTTTCGAACATAGAGAGGACATATCCCCTGGCCTATCTACAGCACATGTCGGTGCGTCGGATAATGGGTTAAGACTTGGTCAAGTCTTACTCTGGAGTCTCTTTGGGCAAAATAGGTGCCCATGAAGCCTACACTGTTGGACATGGGAGGTGTGTGCTGGGGTTACATCCCGGGTTGGTCAGGACTGAGTACCCGAAGGGAGAGACCCCCCGGCTTGGAGCTACCTTCCTTCAACAATTCCTGGAGGTGGGGGGTGACTTCCCCCTGAATGTTGTGCGATCGGCTAGATTCATTCTACTAGCAAGCATTAGTGGTGTAGAATGGTAGGGTTTGTCTTACCAAAACTTGGTGACCTTATACTACAGGCTGGGCTGTACGAGGCCGTTAGGGCTGTTCAATACGACCTTCTGCAGAGTACGCAAGATTTTTACGCTGTTCTGGAGCGTTACAATCTAGAAACTAGCACCTTCTTCACTCCCGAGGGAGAAATGGGGCTTGTTCTTCACGAAATGTATGAAATCTCGGGGCCAGTAATGGGAGATGCCCCCTATGAAGAATACGTCCCAACTTCTGAGGAGCTTCACCTCTTGAGGAAAGAGGACCCTCAGGTGTATGGGATATACTGGGAAGTGTTGTGCCACTTCTATATCTGCGGGCAGATATCCTCCTGGAGAATAGGAGCGTTAAGCAAATGTCCTGGGAGAGCTACTTGTTCAACGGTATAAACAAAAAAGATAACCCAGTGACTAGTCTGGCCCTTGCACTGATGAGACAATCGCTGAGATGATCAGTGCCTCCACCAGCTCCTATACCACTGAGTCGAATGAGGATACTTTCAAACCTAATATGATTTTTGAAAGTTTTCATCACCAAGCCCGAGTTTCCATCTCTGGCCGGCCTCTATTGGCGGGCTTCCTCATGTTATGGCTGAAGCGTTGTGTGGTTCCAACGCTACCGCATGAAGTAATTATTGCCGACGTGGTGTACCCGGCGGTCTTGCTAGCCCACGGAAAGTCTATTGCCCTTCTTCCAGCGATGGTAGCCGCGATACAGAGCGGGCTGCGCGCATTAGCAAAGAGCTTCTGCCGAGTGAAAGTCGTTGTGGATGCAGAGGAGAATGCCGTTACAAATTCTAACGGTCGTCCCTTAGTCAAGACTCCCAATCCCAGGGTCGAGCTCCTATATACGTACCTGATGGCCTGGTACGTCATGCACTGCCCTTCATTGATGACGGCGGTATATTCCTCCGAGGGTTTCATTCCTTTTATACAGAGGCTGGAGAGGTCGAGCTGGCTGCAATATTATATGTTCTTTATTTGGAAGAAGATTCTGAATGGGAACAACTATCAGCTGGACAGGTGCTTCCCCGAGATTCATGATACATCTTACGGGGACAAATTTACAGATTCTGAAACCCCAGATGGCTTCACTCGGTTATCCTCCGGTGTCTTTTGGTGGCTTATCAACATCCGGCTCGGGTATTTGGTGTTTCGGCAAGGGAACTCCTGCACGCTGGAGCCTTATATGCCTTATTGGTTTGCCCGACAGTTTGGGTATGATCAGCTGTATATTGGCAACCCAAATCCACATCTTCACTTCAGTGGGAACCTATTTGAAGGAGCCCGGGCTTGGTATTATAGCGTAGCGGGGGGGACCGGAGCTATCTTTACCCTTCCTCACAAGACTCCGAATTTTTATGCCAGTTTTGGTTTCTGTTCGTGGTACTTCATGGCGAATCAGGTGCCCGAGTTTGGAATAAATACTTCATGTATTAGGGGAATTAAGTCCATGTACAAACCAAGCTGGGGTCCAAGGGTTGCCGGATGCGAGGGATGGATGAGTTCCAGAGAAGGAGGACGGGGTGAATCTAGGAGGGAGGTCAGCCTCACAAGAACAGCAGCTGCAGAGCCGGAGCCTCGGATAGTGACGACTAATAAGAAACCTGCCAAAAAGAATCGGCGAGCCGTGGCTAAACGTTCTCGTGGCTCTGCTTCCTAGGGTGAGCCCAGACCGAAGAAGGTCAGGAAAGGATCTGAGGTGAGGTTTCAATGCCCAAAGTAGTCCCTGCTGGTGTTGAGGAGCAGGAGGAGGAAAAAGAAGAAGAAGACGAGGGGGAAGTCCTAACTCTTCCCTCTCGAGGTCTGCATAGTAGGGGTCCACGATCCTGGCGGAGGGAGAGCTTGTGGATGAACCTGTCATGGCTGAAGAGGCCGAGCACCCTGAAGTTGACTTGGTGGGAAGGGATGATGTTGAGATTCCGGGAGTCTCAACTCAGCCTGAATCTTCTTCAGCTCATGAGGGAAGGGTGGAGGTGCAACAACCTGGGTCTCCCAGTGTATTGATGCCCACCTCGCGGGTTATCGAACCCAGCCCTACTACCGGGGTACTCGTGGTAGAACCTTGATCGCTGAGACTTCCTGTGTTGAGTTATCATCTTCCTTATCCGAAGAACATGGATATTATTCTGGCGAGGAAGTCAATTTTGGTGATGAACCCGCTCTTCCTGACACAAGCAAATTCTCGCATATCTCAGAGGAAGAGATACAGGGGTACGTCCTTGCGATGGTTTCGTCGATAGCAGGGATTGCTACTACTAAAGGTATTTCCTTTGTTCTTCTGAACTGGTTCTCCATCAAGTTAGAAATGAGTTCTAACATTCCTTTTGACTTTCTTCTACAGGGCTGATTGCTGGTAGTGAAGCCACAACTTCTTCTCATATTGAGGAGATGATCCAGGAGCTGATCCAGCAGGAGGGCCTTGAACCTCCCGCTACTGGGATGCCTCATGAGGGTGCAACTACCGAGGTCGGGGAGCCCTCATCCGCAAGTGACTTATCTAGGGATTTGTCATCTTCAGATCCTCAACTTGGTAAGAGAAAACTGATGAGTTGGATACTCTCCTTTTCATTATTACCACTGACATTTAATGTTGTGGTTAGCAGAGAGCACTAGGTAGCTTAAGTAGAGGATCCTACGGCAAGCATTGGCGCAGAGGAGAGTACAATTCAAACTTCGGCCAGTGAACCCAGTGCTGTAGAGTTTGCTATTGCTTCTGTTGTAGTAAAAGTTGCAACAACGACAACTGTCCTGGAGGTATTGACGACGACCTCAGCGTCGGACGAGCCTATTGTCGGCCTCAAACCTGCACAAGTTGAATTAGTTCCCGTCTCTCGTTCTGTCATGGAAAGAGTGTCTGGGAGTGCATCAGCAGAATTATCTCCAGCTACTGACATCATGGAAGAATTAGCGTGTCAAATAGTGCGATAATTATTCACTTCCATGAAGTCTTGTATCGACTTGGTCCTTTCCGAGGGCAGTTCTTTTGAGTTTGCCCGGATGCTTCTCATAAATCAGATCGAGAACATCAGTCACACTGGGAACCCTTCACAAAGTAGGGCGTATCTGGTGCTGGTCAAACAACTGGGGAGCTGTCTGAAGGAGCTAAAGACCTTGGAGAATGCTAGCTCGATGGATGAGGCTCGGTCGATGCTAGGTAAGCTCCTCGCCGCTCAAGAAAACGAGCGAAAAGAGATAGAGGAGCAAATGGTTGAAGAAGCTCGTCATCTCCAGCTCTTCCAAGCTGACTGCCAAAAACTGGTTGGTGATTCAATTGAATTTGAAGTCGTCATCCAAAGTGCAGAGCAAGTTGTCGCCACTGCTCGGATTACTATTGCTAAGGCGCAAGCCTTGATTGAAACCAATGAGCAGAAAAATGCTGTTGCTAAAAAAAGGCTTGAAGAGCTAGAAATTGTCAGGACGCAGATTCAAGAAAATCTTACTGTTCATTCCTCCAGGTTGGAGTCTCTTCAGGCACAACTGTCTACGAAGAGATTTTTATTCGAGGAAGAGTTGCGGGTCCAAACCTTAGCGGAAGCTGAAAGGGCACGTCAGCACAAGATGCATCGCCTCTGGAAACAAATCCATTCTTTGGCAAAGCAAGATTATTAGCCTTCTTCTCCTTTTTGCGTCCCATTTTTTTTTTGTAACACTCCATTCGTAAAATAAGAGTGTTTGTGTTGCTTTTATCATTTTTTAGTCAAATAATAAAAGTTCTCAAATTCTTGTCTTAGCTTTATCTTTTCGGACTCTTTACTGCCTAGATGAACTCAGCTTTCATAGTCGCACTCCTTGACTGTTTGTGAAAACGCAGTCCTTAATCGTCTTGACAGGGCACGGTCAGGAATAATAAACTCAGGCTGTGCTGAGTTCATAATTGAGACGCAACTTTTATCTGTAGTGGAGACGCGGACATGAGGAACGCGACTCTGAACTGTTAATGGAGACACGGTTTTGGCTCCTCAAGAATGACGCGCGGGTCTCAGCTGGTTGGTGGGAACGCGGCTCTGACTCAAAAGAGACGCGACTCTGGTCCCTTGAGAGGGCGCAACCTTGAAGCGCGAGCCTGCGTTCTTGATAAATGGGACACGACCTTTAGGTTTATGAAAGGACGCGGACTTCAGGATGCAGCCTTCAAGTCTTGTGAATGGGTGTGAACTCAGGACGCAACCCTGAATAGTCGTGGAAGATGGTCCAGCTTGCTGAGGAGACGCAGCTCTGAACCACTTAAGGAGACGTGGTTGTGGTCTCTTCAATAGGAACGAAAGAAACGTAGCCCTCGGGTTTATGAAAGGTCGCAGACTTATGGACACGACCTTTGAGTCTGTGCATGATGCAGCCTCCTAAGCGTCACAAGCAGTCCATCTTAAAGATCTTGTTAGATCTTTTAATGCCAAGCCAGCGTTGATGATTGGAGACTTGTGTCATTGGTGTTTCCCGGAGCGACAATCCACGTGTCCCCTCCCTACTGGATTTGATGTTCGTGCGAGAATTAAGGCTGATGGCTTTGATTTTTATGCCATTAATTGTAAGTCTTATGGCTCGCCTATAAATAGGCCTCAGCTTCTTAACAGTTCATTATCTAGACTGTTTTCCTTTGCGAGCATGCGCTCTGAAGGTCTTCGTCTTGATTTGTCTAACTTCCCTTCAGGGGGATGTGTTCTAATGAACAGCAAGAACTCAAAACTTCCATACTTTCCTTTAATCTTCTCCTAAGATTGTCACTGTCAAGTGATTTTAAGATTAAAAAGCATCGCTTTAAGTGCTTTTGCGGCCGCGCCTTAATGAATAAAGTCCAACTTCTTGAGAATTCTTCCCCGGGTAGGAGCTATTTGTCGCCATGAAATACTTAGTCCCACTTAGTTTCTGTTTCCCTGTTCACTGAAGAAATTCGATCTCTTGATCTTCTCTTAAAATCTGATTGATGCGCCCGTATTCGGTAGTCGCGTCTTTCAGACTTCTTGATAAAGCGTGAGCTGATTGGCTTTAAACTCTAAGTTACAAGTCTTTCGAACGCAAGTGTGATAAACTCTGTGCTTGGATCTTGAAACGCGAGCTTTGTACATGAAGCTCGCGTTTGAGGTTCTTGACTTATAGAGAATTCTAGCTCTTCTTTGAGATCTCTGGACTTGGGTGCGGCAACCCCTGTATCTCAAACGTAGGTGTGGCGAACTCTGCGTCTGGGTTACCTAGTGTCTTATATCTCGGACGCAGTAAAACCAGACTGCGTTCAGATCCATACTCTTTGCACTGGTCAACTCCGCATCTGAAGATAACTTCAGTCTCGCGTCTGCTCTTCAGATTTTCTCTTCCTGTAGAATTTTAACTTTCTAGCTTTTTGCTCCTTGTAGGTTCTGCCAGCCTCAGTCAGTCTTCCGCATCTTCGCTGGGCTCATGGGAGAATATTTTGACCAACCAGCTTGTTCGATTGGCGAGCACTCAGGGGGTCAGAGCTCCTGTTCATTGGCAAGCTTGGTTCATGGGAGACTATTTGGACCAGCCAGCCTGCTCAAGCTCTTGGAAAATCAGAGTCTTGTCCATGGACGAGGAGAATTCACGTGGTTAATTACATCCATCAAGACCTTATTGGACATGACGCACCAGCAAAATCCTCGGGTTCATCTTGGTCACAGTGGGTATGGTGGTGGGTATGGTGTCCTTGAAGGCCACAGGAAAGAGGATGTCACCAGTAAGGTCTCGGATCCTTCTTTTGCCAATTTTGATCAAAGAAGATCCAGTTTTTTGGTGGCAAAAATTTGACCGCCAGTAATTTCTCAGATCCTCCCTTTGCCAATTTTGATTAAGGAAGATCCAGCTTTTTGGTGGCAAAATCTGCCATTAAGCGAAAGATTACATCCCACACCAGATTGTCGGGTGAAATCAGAATGTTCCTCTGCATTTCGACCTTGAAGAACACCATTGTCCTCAATCGGCGATAAGCTCCTTCAATGTTTACATCATGCATCATGATGTAACCAGTGTTCGATCGGCTCAACATTGATCAACTGTGATCTGATCCAATGGAGGAAGAAAAGGGTCTTTCTTCGGCGCTCTGCCAAACATCTTGTATATAGGGCAGTGTAAATGTCTTGAGGAGTGAGTGCAACCTTTAGCTGAAAGAGAGGAACTTCGTTGTACTCTTTTATTGTAACACTCATTCTTATTGTATAAGAGAGCGTCTTGTATCACTTTCATATGTTTGAATATCAATAAAAGTGACACTTTTTCTTTTCTTCTTATATGTCTTGAAAATTTTTTTTATTAAAATCAGACAGATAGAAGTAGGAACTCTTGACTTACTAGAAATGCGATAATTAACTTAACAAGTCAAAGTTGGAAAAAAATTCCATTTCAAGAATTTAAGATTACTGTCAGAGGTGTGATGTTAACTTGACAGGAACGTGGGTCAGAGGTGTGATATTAACTTGACTCAACAGGAATTTTAGCTTCATTTGGGAAGACTGAAAACATCACTGTCATAGGTGTAATGTTAAACTTGGAAGTGAAGGTAATGCTAGAGGTGTAATTTTGAACTTGGCATTAGTCATCTCGACTTCGATAGGGAGGTTCGAGGGGAAGTCATTGTTATAGGTGCATTGTTGAACTTAACAATGAACTAGATGTTGAGGTGTGATGTTAAACTTAGTATCGCTCAACTCAGCTTCGATATGAAAGCCTGAGGAAAAGTGCCTATTAAAGGCTTAATATTGAACTTGACAGCAACTTAATTACTATTAGAGGTGTGGTGTTAAACTTTACATGAATTTGTCAGAGGTTTATTATTAACTTGACTGAAATTAGTTTACGATAGGAGCAATTTTGAGGACTTGTCATTCTATTGATGAGAATTGACAAGTGGAATTTAGAATATCAGAGGGGTAGTGTTAACTTGATAAGAGTTGGTTTGCGATAGGAGCAATTTTGAGGATTTGTCATTCTATTGATGAGGATTGACAAGTGAAATTCGGAATGTCAGAGGTATAGTATTAACTTGACAAATTGGCAAACTTGTGACTCCATGTAGAGGAGAGACAAATGAAGTTTGTACTCGCCGGGGAGTATTGAAATTTTTCATTGTCAGAGGTGTAGTGTTAACATAGCAATGATTGCATTTATGGACCTACCACTCTATGAAAGAGAATTGGTAGGGGATTTTGATAGAAAGTGAAATGAATTGTCAGAGTTTTAATATTAACGTGACAATCATTGATTTCCTAAAGACATGGGAGATTCGCCATTAGAGGTGTAATGTTAACATAACAGCGAGGACTTTTAATGAGTTTTGTTGTCAGAGTTTAATATTAACTTGACAAAATCCACTGGGGATCGGGAAACCGGCTTGTCAGAGGTTTACTGTTAACGTGAGAAGTACCAGCTCATTTTGTTGGAGAAATGAACACAGGTGTTTTGTGACCCTACCATTCTGTGGGTGAGAATCGGTAGGAGATTTTGGAGGAGAGGACGGGACCAAATCCCTTAGGATTTTTAGCAAATCCTCAGCTATTAACGGATTTAGTATGCCTTTACCAACTACCGTTTGAGTTGGGCTAGCCATGCTATTCCCCTCAGCATGATGAGTTATCGAAGACTTATGTTGGACTTAAAAGCCAACATTTTCCTCTATCCTTAGCCGTCAGAGGCGTCAGATGTCAATAGAAGAGTAACCAAGTTAAACTGAAGTCTTACTTTTTATTTCTTCCTCAATATTTACATCATGCATCATGATATGGCCATCGCTTGATCAGCTTGACACTGGTCGCCCGTGATGTGATCCAATGAAGGGAAGAAGCTTTTCTTGGATCTGAAGTTTTGATCAAAGGTATAGTATTAACCTGATCAGGAGAAGAATGCTATCAAGGATAGTATTTCTTCAAGAATTTGCCGTTAATTGGCATCATGAGGGTATCACCATCTGGGGTTATAAGGTGATATGCTCCATTTGAGTAGACCGACTCTACTATAAATGGTCCTTCCCATTTTGGCTGGAATTTTCCTTTTGTCTTATGTGTTATTATCATGGGTCTTCTGACAGCTAAGACAAGGTCGCCTTTTTTGAAAGTCTGTTCCTTGACTTTCTTGTTGAAGGCTCTGGTAACTCGAGCTTGATAGAGCTCGATTTGCTATTGAGCTTGCAGACATTTATCATCTAAAGCCTCCAGCTCTTGGAGTCGTAGTCGATCTTCTCCTTATTTGTCATCTCTACTGTCAAGGCGAAGTGTAGAAATAGGATTTGGATTTCAGTGGGAGTACGGCTTCACACCCATATACCAAGGAGAATGGTGTAGCTTTCGTTGGGGTTCAAACTGTCGCGCGATAGGCCCATAAGCATTCACCTAACTTGTCGTCCTAGTCACGTTGGCTTTTCGAGACAAATTTCTTGAGAAGTTTTCAATAGTCTTGTTGAAAACTTCTGCAAGATCGTTGGCGGCTGGATAATATGTTGTTAAAGATACGCTCTGGATCCTGAACTTATTGCAGAACCTCTGAAAAGCCTGGCTGACGAACTGGAGCCCATTATCATGAAAAATCCATCATGGTATACCAAAGCGATAAGTGACATGATGTTTAACGAATTTGATCATGTTAGATCTTTTACCTCCCTCAAGGGAATAGCTTCAGCCCATTTAGAGAAATAGTCAGTTATAGCTAAGATTAACTAATATCCTTTGGATGAAGGTGGGCTAATAGGGCCAACGACGTCCATTCTCCACATCTCAAACGGCCAGGTTGAGGTTGTAGAGCGAAGATATCCTGGTGCTTGATGGATGAAGTCACCATGGACCTGACAGGCGTGACATTGTTTAGCGTAAGTGATGGTGTCCGGGATCATCTTAGGCCAATAATTTCTCAGTCTTCAGAGTCGATCTCCAAGCTTCGGACTAAGCTGATGAGCCCACATAAGCCGTCATGCGCTTCTTTGAGTACTTCTTGTGCCTCCTTTTGTGACAGATAGTGGAGGAGGATCCCATCATGCGATCGGCAATACAGTGTTCGCCTGATCGCATTGTCGTCGAATATGGGGGCTTTCCTTTAATGGCAGCCACCTCTTTGGGATCCTCAGGTAGGATGTTATACAATGCATAGTCGATGTACGAGAATCGCCAATCCCTGGGCTCTGACCTGCTGAGGTCTTTAGAGCTTGTAGCACCCCGTACCCGGGATACGTACCCAGATACGAGTCCCAAATTTTTTTGACCATATTGCTCAATTTTCTTCCTGTATGTGTTTTTGAGTTGTTATTACTTATACTTTTAGGTATCGGATCTGGATTCTCAGACCAAGAGTAAGCCCTGATCCGGACCAGGAACCCGATACCAGCCAGTAGCCCGATTTGACTTTCTGGTAGTCCGATTTGACCGATTTTAGTTTCAGAGATTGTTTTCTAATATTTTAGATTTTTCATGATTTTCTAAAATTTTCTGAAATTTTTCTGCAAAATCTCCAAAACCGATGTCGGTCGACATTGCTGACCGATTCCCGGATTTTTAGTTTTCAAATAGGTTTGAATTTTCAGAAACGGCTTTCACAGTACTTCTTAGAATTTCATTTTCTATTTAAATACATTTTTTTGGGATTTTTCTAAATTTATCAAAATTTGACCGATTCTGGTGTCGACTGGTATCGCCAGAAGATTCCAGGATTTTTAATTTGAAAAGTACATCAAATTTATCAAATCTGATTTCACAGTGTATCTTAGAATAATATTTGCTATTTTTGAGAATTTTTCAGTGCGTTTCTGAAACAGTCAAATTTTTGCCTCATTTAAATAATAATATTTTTACTGGCGATTTCCTTTCTGGCTTTTCCCTCCTCTACTCTACTACTTTATGCTACCAGAAATTTTAACAAATAAAATAGATAGTAATAAAAAATTTTAAATATTTTATTTCCTTTTTTTTATCTTTTTTCAATTTTCTATATTTTATTTCATTTTCTTTTATTATCATTGAATTCTCCCCACGATTAACGGCTTAATCCTCGCCCGTTGTCGCCGCCCGACAGCCATGGCTGCGCATCCCCTATCACCATCCCCTAAGCCATCAAATCTCTCCTTCATCATCTATTAAATCACCCTCATACTCATTCAATTGGAGGGAAATCAAAGAAATCCAAAAAGGAAAGAAACTCATCTTCATCTTCTTCACAACACAACTCCCGCACCCACTCTCGGCCGTCGCCTCCACCATCACCACCGTCACCACTGGCCGTCCCTAGGGCCGGCCATCTCCTCCTCCACACCTCCTCTCCACTCCTCCACCTCCAACAACCCCAAAAACCCCACCACCACCTCCAATTTCAACAAAAACCCATTAACCTCCACCTTCATCTTCTTCAAAATTCCTCATCACCACTACCAAATTCTCCATTCTAATCAACCCAACAACATCTCCTCCTCATTCTCTAACTCCCCACAACTTCCAATCATCACCACAACCACCACAACCACCACCACCACCGTCACCACCTCCACCACCACCACCACCAACAACAACATCAACAAAGTCACAACCCTCTCCCCCAAGGCCCCGCGCGCGCCCTGCTCGTCGTCGCTGCCGCCGCCGCCGCCGCCGCGCCGGCCGGCCACCGCCGGCGGTGGGAGCCGACCCCCCTCCTCCTTCTTCTCTTTTCTTTTCTTTCTTTCTTTCTTCTTTTCTTTCCTTAAATCTTTTCATTTCATTCTCTTTCTTCCCTAATATAAAAACACTTATCTCTCCTTTCCAAAAATACCCTCCACCATTCCCTCAAACTACTTCCCCATATTTACATCAATACCCTCCTCCTTTTAATTCCAAACAAATTCCAAAATACACCATATTTTCTCTCTTTTTCCTACAATCTTCTCTCTCCTCTCTCATTCTCTCTAATATTTTTATAAATATTTATAAATATATATTTTAATATATACAATTTCAGGCTAGTGGATTCTCGTGCGGGTCGCCGATTTTCTGGACTTTAAACCGGTATTTCGCCTCGGTTTCAGGCGAGTGCTTATTACCAAATTAAAAATAATTACCTTTATATTTGTAACATGATATTGACATGTGGATATTTTAAAATGCCTAATACTTGATAATATTAGTGCAATAATTGTCATGCTATATTTAATTCTAATAATTGTTATATTTAATTTCGATAATTATCATGCTATATTTAATTCTAATAATTTTCATGCTATATTTGACACCAGTATTTACCATGCTATAGTTGACGCCGATATTTGCCATGCTACACTTGACCCGTGACATCTGACACTGGCACACGGTATTTACACTGGTACACAGTATTTACACTGACATGTGGCATGTTACATTTGATATGATATTCATGACTGTGGCACTTGGTATTTACACCGGCACTCGATATATGGACCCGGTACTTGATATGACATACTTGACACCTGCATCTGACACTTGGTATATGATATGTTTTCATGCGGTACAAATACCTGGACTTGACATCTTGACCCTTGACCGGACATTACTACTCCTGATACCTGTATTTATATGGCGTATTCATGACTATCACTATTACGGGGACATGACATGATTATTATATTATTATTACCAGATATTTGGTACTCTTGAACTCCTGTACTCATGTATACTTGAACCCCTGAAATAGGGAGGCTCCTGACATTACTCCTGATATTATACTCCTGTTGACCCCCGTAATAGGATAACCATGGATAATGTCCATTTGTGAACACCCCGTGAACATCATTATTTGAGACTCTGTTATATTTAAACAACTTACACCGGGATGGGGGAAATTGATGGGTATCGATATAACTTCTGTGTTTATGGTGGCCATAAATATGTTGTACAACTTCCTGTAGGATTCGACCTGGAGGCCACCAGGCTTTTCCGAGGGGTGTACTGGCACCCCTACCCCCTTGCCTGCCTGTCCGGGTGTGCTATAATCCCCTAGGTATATCCTGTGGGGAACGGTGACACTCTATTCCTGTTCGGGCGTATATTAAGACCTTCAGGCATATAGTAAGTCCCGGTACCTAGCGGTACGTTCCGGCTCAGTACCAGATACTCCTGGACCGTTGTCCCGAGCATGCACGGGACCCATTCTAAACATGGTTCGTCGTTCCCCATCAATTTCCAATAACTTGTCTCGCTTGATTTGTATGTAGAGGTATATGGCACCGGTCATATACCGAAACATACAAATTGAACGAGTCTTAATAATAATAACTTGATAATTGACTTATGACTACATGACTTCTGTTACTTACCATTTAGTTACCCCATGCTTGCTAACTTGATTACATGACCTGCTACACATGCTTTATTTCATGATTCGCTATTTATTGTAATTATTTCATGTTTATTTATCTTGGTACATTATACTTGGCATGATGCACTTACTTTTATTTATATTTGCCACTTGGCTTCTTTATGCACTCGCTGGGTTGCCCACTAACAACCCTGGATTTGTATGTTCAGATTTGTCAGGTTGGACTGAGGTTGACCCATCAGCTGAGGATCAGGCCTACCTCGAGGAGCAGGCAGATCAGCAGTAGTTCCGTCTAGTCTTTTCCGCTCACGAGATTCTCACTCTTCCAGCTCGTGAGTTTATCTTTTGTATTTCTGTACAGTCCTACTTTTGTAGTACCTGGTGATGTAATATTATGTCACAATTCGTGATAACTAAGTACTTGTACTGTTTTGGTATTGGAATGTATAATATCACGTATTTCCGCACTCTGATCCTTATATTATGTTGTATTGATACTTAGCGTACATACGGGATGGTTCCATCGCCCTGCGTATGTACGTCGCAGTGACGTCTCCGTACCCACCGGGATCGGGGCGCCACAGAGCTTTTTTGGCTTGACAATCTCCTGTCAGCTTTTGGTGATCTTTAAAAATGACTCTTGGACAATACAAGTCATAGCTGTAGATAAGTATTTTCTCTACTACTCCAGCTAGAAGAGCTAAGGAAGCAGCGAGAGATGCCAGTGCATCTGCATGCGCATTTTGCTGGCGAGGCACATGATCGATGAAAATGTTTTTGAATCTCTCGATCATGTGAATAGTTGCATTGTAATAGGGTACTAAGTCTTTATGTCTGACTTCGTACTCCCTGCTAACTTAGTTAATGATGAGTTTAGAGTCACCGTATGCTTCGAGATTTTTAACCCCAATCTCATTGGCGAGTTGCATTCCGATCAAGAGAGCATTGTATTCTGCTACATTATTGGAATATGACTCAGTTAATGAGAATGCACAAGGGATCACGTAGTTCTGTGGGGAGATAAGTACTACCCCCACTCCTGCTACGACTTTTCCTCGCGGACCCGTTCTTGCTACACCGTCGAAGAAGAGTTGCCATACCTGTCCTTCGAAAGAAGTCTGAGTAAGACAAACTTCGGCAACTTCGTCTGGGAGATCCTCATAAAGTTTGGTCGCTCTTATATATGGATGCTCAGCCAGAAAATCTGCCACCGCCTATCCTTTCACGGCTTTTTTGGTAGAAATTGCATCTCATATTGGGAGAGCAATATGGCCCATTTCGCTAGTCGACCATTTAATGACGATGACTTTATCATAAGCAACCTTAAGGGATTGACTTTTAATATGACGTGTATGGTTTGACCCACCAGGTAATGTCGCATTTTCTGGATGGCGAACACCAACGCCAAACATTCCTTTTCGATTGGGTTGTACTAATGTTCGACTCCGATCTGAGTTCTACTCAGATAGTAGATTGCCTGTTCATATCGTTGATCATTATTCTGGGCTAGCAAAGCTCCTAAGGAATGATCCATCACTCGTACATATATCAGGAAAGGTTTTCCTGAAACCAGAGCTGTAAGGATAGGTGGTTGCGTGAGGATTGTTTGATTTTCTCAAACGCTTGTTGGCAAGCGTCGTCCCAAATGAATGAGACACCATTCTTCATAAATTTGGTGAAGGGTTGGTATCTTCTAGAGAGATTTGAAATAAACCTCTGGATGTACGCCAATCGCCCTTGTAATCCTCTAAGCTCCCTGAGGTTCCTTGGGGGTTGCATCTCTTGGACAGCACGGACTTTTTCCGGGTCTAGGTGAATTCCTTTGGATGTCACTACAAATCTTAGGAATTTACCGCTGGCTACCCCCATGAAAGATTTGGTGGGGTTCATTTTTAGCTGATGCGTTCGCATAATATCAAATACCGTCTTCAGATCTGTTATGTGATCACCTTTGGTACGGCTTTTCACTGCAATATCGTCGACGTAGCATTCTACTGTTTTACGCATGTGCTCATGAAAAATTACATTTATAGCCCTCTGATATGTTGCCCCGCGTTCTTTAATCCAAAGGGCATAACAGTATAGCAATATACCTCTAGTGATGTTCCGAAAGAAGTATGCTTTTCATCATTAAGGTACATTTGATTTGATTGTACCCTGAGAATCCATCCATAAAGGACATTCATTCAAACCCACACATATTGTCAATCATGACATCCGTGATTGGGAGAGGAAATTCGTCTTTGGGACAAGCCTCATTTAGATCGCGAAAATCAATGCAAACCTAGATCTTCTCATTTTTCTTGGTAACGGAGACGATATTAGCTACCCAATCGGGGTGTTGTTCCTCCCTGATGAAGCCAGAATCTATAAGTTTTTTGACTTTTGACTGGATTACTTCCATTATTTTTGGACGAAACCGTCACTGCTGCTATTTGACTAGTTTCACATTCGAATTAATGTTGAGGCGATGCATAGCCACTCGAGGATCAAGCCCAGGCATGTCCTCGTAATTTCAAGCAAAAACATCTATATACTCCCGTACAAGAGATATTAGATTTTTCTTCTCGGAGGGTGATAAGCTTTCGCTTATAAAGATGAGCTTAGGATTAGCCTCATCTCTCATATTGATCTGGGTGACCTTAGCTTCCGTGGTTGATTCACGTTGTTCGAAGCGAATATCCCAGAGAGTGTTTAGGTGTTTGATCCAAGGATCTGTGTCTGACTGGATCATTTCTTCATTTCCGTCTTCCAGGTGGCTTGTTGAAATCATGTTTATTGAAAGTTCTCTGAAGATGTTGCCAACACTGACATCTGACTCCCATGATGACGTGCCCAATGAGTGATTATGGTATAATGACTCTTCAGACTCAGAGACTGATGAGATTGGAGTTGACACATAGCCCAATTCCCTGCGAGTTCGATGATAATAATCAGGGATTTTTCCTTTCAGAATGAAAGATTGAAGGAGTATTCTTCTTCCTTTGCCGAAGTTCAGACCAGGACCATTTGTTAGGTTATACCCCATACTCTCCATCATTCTGAGTACATTTGGCTCATAATGGGAGAATTGCGGGGGTTCATCATCGCTTTCAGAGTTTTCCCAGGTCATTGTTTTAGACTCGACTCTTCCAAAAAGGATTGGTCTTGGACCCTTGCATCTTGCGGGGACCATGAATAACGATCCTTGCGCATCACTAACACCTTGATATACTATGAGGAATGATCTCATTGGTACATGCAATGATGTCTGAGCATCTATTGCCGACCAGGGGTCATCATCTACCTCGGTACTAGTGTCTGACGGTACGAAATCAGAACCCAAAATAGAAAAGTAAGCCAAATCTAACTCTTCATTAAGCTACCACTCACCTACATCATTGACGAGGTTATTGACATCGAGCTTATTAATACTCGTCACAAGTAGGTTCAGCTCCTAAAGACATTATTCTTCTGCCTCGGGTTCAGTGTCGGCTTCATTACCAGAGTCTGGTTCTCTGGTTGGAGATTCTCGTTCATCTCCAAAGATCTTGGTATAGGAAGGAGTTCGTGAAGTAGTTCTCTACCCCCTTGAATGGATGCCGTTCGACAATCAACGTTCGGACATTTCCATCTCTGTCAATATACTTCATGACTTGATGTAGAGTAGAAGGGACGATGGAGTTGCGATGAATCCATGGTCGTCCGAGCAGTAAATTATATGAAGTGTCGGCGTCGATCACATAGCATGTCACTTCAGATCTCAGGTCCCCGATCTGAAATTTGAGTTTGATTTTCCCCATCGGGCGCATACCATTGGCATTGAAACCATATATGATAGTTTGGGTAGCGCTTAATCAGTGGCTGGGGATCCCTAAGTGCTGCATGACCCAGCGAGACATGATGCTCAATGCGGATCCTGGATCTACCTGAATGCGGCTCATTTCAGATGATCCAATGTACCCTGTGAAGTACAGGGGCCTATCATGTTTTCCCTTGACCTGCATGTCGTCTGGCTTGAAGGTGATGCAGGGGGCATTGTGAGAGGCATGGAGGCAGTCTTCTTCATCTTCCTTCTATGGTCCAGCCGGGATCTGGACCATGAAGACCTCAGATCAGCTAGGTCTTCCCTCAGAGCTTCTCTTGTTGAGTTTGATAGTCTCAGGAGCTCGTAAAGGGTAATTCTGCCCGGGATATTGGCTAGTTGAGCCAGGACGTCAAAGCGGTAAGGTGTTGGAGATCCTTTCGCGTTGTTCTTTGGGAGAGCCTTGGAAAACCGAAGCTCTTTCTGCTTCTCCACAGGTTACTTCGCGGAGGGTTTGGTTGGCTCTGTAGTAGGTTTAGGAGGGTTTGCCACCATCTCGTCGTACTTCTTTAAATACGACTGACCCGAACGAGTTTCTGTCACGAGCAGTTTATTGAGCTCTGTGACAAGGACGATTGTTTCCTCTTCCGAATCGGTTAGTGAGGGAACATCGGTTTCTGCTTCCCGGGAAGAAATGCACACCACATTGCAGGATAAAATTTTTGCCTTGCCTTTGGACCTTCTGTTGGTAACAGTAGTCCACTGTTGGCCATCCACAAAGTCGGGATGAACCCTCATAATTTCTCCCTGAGGTGTAGGGATAGGTACAAGACCTTTCTCCTGCTGGTGATGTAGGTCTGTATTAATCATTCTTAATTCCCCTTTCGGGATGGGAACTACTCTGGCTGGTGCTGGAGGTTGGTTTTCAAACTGAAGAAATGATGTCATATTAGCCGTCACTTTCTTCTGTTCCGGATGGAGCTTTAGCACTTCTATATCAATCAGAGCTTGAAGAATATCTTTGAAAATATAACAGCTCTTAGTGGGGTACCCTAGCAACCTATGATACAGGTAGTAGTTGAGATTATCAAACTTGCAGACTTCCTCAGGACGTCTAGCTTCAGGAAGCTTCAATCTGTTGCTCTTGTTAAGCAACTTGAATAATGAATTGATGTGTTTGTCCTTGAAAGCGTACTGTTTGTTGGCGCGTGGCTGACTTGAAGAACCACCTCCCCTGGCCAGCTGAGGTTTGACGGGGGATTTTGTCTCTGTCGCCAATGTATCCTTCCTTTTTGATTGAAAAGATACTTCTGGCGCGCGCCTTATCGACTTTTCGGGTCTGGGCTTGTTTTCTTCCGCCCTAACCCTGACGATAATTTCTTCAGCCTGTTCACCTTGCTGGATCAACTGCTTCCAGATGCGGCTTTCAGTAACCCCTGTCTGGACTAGGAGCGAAGTTTGTAGATTGTGGTGGCATTTTTCTACCAGGGTGGCCTGGGTCATACCGCTAGGACATCGGAGTGCCATATTCTGAAATCTTTCCACAAATGCTTTGACGGACTCTCCCTTCGCTGGTTCGTTGCCAGGAGAGCGGGCATTGTAATATCTGAGTCATCTTCGAAGAAGCGTGTAAGGAAGAACTTCTCCAAATCACCCCAGTTTTTAATGGAGCCTTCTGAGAGTTTCATGAACCATTCAAAGGTAAGTCCTTTTAGAGTGACGATGAACAAACACGCCAAGATGGCATCATTATGTACGACATTCCCCGTTTGAGACATGAAGTAGTAGATGTGTTGGTTCAGTAACCCTTTGCCGTCGAAAGCCTGTAGGGTCGGAGCTTTGAACTTAGGAGGGTACAGAACGAGGTCCCACTCGGTCGGATATGGCCAGACCACTCCTGCTTCTTGGAGGCCTTTCCTGTTGGTAAGGCTTCCAGATGCTGCTCCAATTGAGTTATTCTTTTAGACTGAGTACACCCATTCTCTGGATTACCTTCCTCTTTAGATGAGGATTTAGATGACTCAGAATTGGATTACCCCTTCTCCTCGATATGTTCGGAGGATGAGCTTTCTCCTTCCTTTCGTTTGCCTTTAGACTTCTTAGAAGAAGCTTTGTCAGTGGACTTCCTCTTGTCCTCGAGCAATTGTGCAAGCATCTGCTTGAGGGTATTGATAGATCCTTGTTGGGTGCGAATCATATCGAATTGTTCCCTCTAGACTTGGGCTTGTTGTTCTAAGTGCGTGGTCGTCTCCTCAGGAGTGTTTGCCATGAACGCGAGGCTTTCTTCTCTATAGAAGAGTTCGAGGCCTGTTATTCCCTAATGACAGAATGTGATTCACTTACTTCAATGCCCGAGTTAGGGCACTGTAGTCGACCGGGGCTACCACACCAGTACGAGTGCGAGTATGCCAATACACTCCTTCTGGATCTGTGTCAGACTCGTCAGACCTGACCGCTGGTTGTTTTTTCTACTTCTGCTTGCCATGTTTGCAGTAACTTCAAGGTACTCCATGTCAGAGAAGGCTTCCCTTCTGTGGGAGCGACGCCTCTTGGCTGATTGGGAGGTTGAGGTCAATCATCTGAATACCGACTGTTTGCTTGCATGTGAGCTGCAGCGGTATTCAGAGAGCATTACCGTGATGAGCCATTCACAGCAACAAGATGGAGTGATCTGATTAGCACTCCTTTTCTTTATCAAATAATCTCTTAAGTCTGTCAGAGGAGGACCAAGGAGTTTAGCCTCAAGTTTCTGAGGGCTTTTCAGCTTCTGAGAGCCATCTTGTGTTGCAAAGTCAAAACACAGGTTTTTGAGATGCGGAGCTCACGTCCTATAAGATAGACGCGGCTCTCGCGTTTTGGCTCTCGAACATGGGCCTCGCGTCTCTGCTGAGAGGAGACGTGGACCTTGCGTTGTGGATTGTCGCAGGCCTTCTGGGTCCCGCGTGTAGCTGTAGAGACGCGGGTCTCGTGTCTCGGAGGAGAGACACGGACTTCGCGCTGCTGAACGTCACGTTTGGAAAGTGAAGCTTCAGAAATGCAAGTCTGGTGAGCTTCGCATTTAGGTTTCCAAACGCGAACTTCGCGCTGATGTGGTTCAGAAGAGACGCGGGCTTGAACCTCGCGTCCCATACCTATTGGACAGGTTTTTGTTCCAGCTTCTTATGTCTGTCATTGACGTGCGCGTCATCTCTGTCGACGTTCGGCATTCCGGTTACGCCGTACGGGTTGTTGGGAACCCCCAGTAAGTTGGAGCTGAGAAAGAGGACGGGCGTGAGCAGGCAGAACGTCAATGTTGCTAACCTCGCGGGTCTCGTAGGAGACATTGGCGCGAGCCTTACATGTGACGCGGTTAATCACGACACTCTTCGTGCCAGTCGCGTCTGAAGGGAGCTCAGAGCGGACTTAAGAGCGGGTCCCCGAGAAGACCTCGTGGTTCTGCCGCGCCCTAGGGCTCTTAGATCCGAAAGAGAGGAACTCTTTATACTTTGTCTGGTCGAACTCAACGACAAGCGATTCGACCGTTTTTCCCATGTAGGAGACGTCACCTTGCGCCACAATTTACTCATCGGTAGAGAAAGTAGTCCCCAGCGGAGTCGCCATCTCTTGTTTGGTGGGAGAAATTCGTGTAAAATTTTCTTGAATCAATGAAGAATTATAGCAGATCAATACTCCAATTACAAGAAAGGGAAGATATTCAAGCTCAAATCTTTCCTTTATTTAGTGCTGGGTTCTTGATGTGGCGATGAAAAGTGATTCTTATTTTTCATTGACCGGGTGAACGTCACGATCTTTTAAGAAACTTCTCTTTGGACGGTGGATGAAGTAACACAGCTTCTGCCCAACCAAAAATCTCAAAGAGACTGCACGCAATAACAAACTTGTAAGTAGCAAGTTGTTAGAAGAGTTGAACTCTTTTTTTTTGTCTTTCTCAGTTAAGAATTCTGATCAAGATTCTCTAAGTTGTCCGACCTCGCCATCTCTTATTTGGTGGAGAAATTCGTGTAAAATTTTCTTGAATCAATGAAGAATTACAACGGATCAATACTCCGATTACAAGAGAAAAAAGATATTCAAGCTCAAATCTTCCCTTTGTTTAGTGCTGAGTTCTTGATGTGACGATGGAAAGTGATTCTTATTTTTCGTTGACCGGGTGAACGTCACGGTATTTTGGCAAACTTCTCTATGGACGGTGGACGAAGTAACATAGCTTATGCCCAATTAAAAGTCTCAAAGAGACTGTAAACAATAATAAACTTGTACGCAGCAAGTTGTTAGAAGAGTTGAACTCTCTTTTTTTTATCTTTCTCAGTTAGGAATTCTGATCAAGATTCTCTAAGTTGTCCGACCTTTTTCACCAAAAAAATTCCTCTTCTGCTCAATAGCGAACTGGGCTATTTATAGGGTCTCAGGGGGTAAAACTGTCCCTGAAAATATTGCATAATAGGGGTTAACTCCCTCATTACGTGGGCAGTAATTGACCCAGTAATGAGGGTAGTTATAATCGAGACGCAAGGTTCCTCTGTAGTTGAAATACGGGCTTCGAGCCTCGCGTTTTAGCCATTGAGGTAATGCTTGAACTTCACATTTCTGCGTCAAGCTTTATGTGAGATGCGGGCTTCGGGCTCTGCGTCTTGGTCATTGTGGTGAAGTAGAGACGTGGGTTTCGACCCTCGCGTCTTGGTACTGTAGTGATGCTACTGCAGTAATGTTGAGACGCTGGTTTCAACCCTCGCGTCTTGGTGCTACGGTAGTGATTATGATTATCTTTGCGTCTGGAGTTTAGACTCTGCTTTCTGATGACTTATTCTCAGTAATTTTTGGACAGTCTACAGGTTGCAGATGGGTCTTTCGCAATAAGGATAATAAGCAATACAAGATAAAGTTAGTTGTCAAAGGATATGCTAAGAAATTGGGTATTGACTACAATGAGATTTTCTCTCCTGTCAAAGGATATGCTAAGAATGTTGTTCAGTTTGATCTAGAGTTGAGCAGATGGACGTCAAAATAGCGTTTCTGTACAGTGAGCTGGAGGAGAAGATATACATGAAACAACCTGAGGTTTATATTCAGGAAGGTAAAGAAAACAAGGTGTGTCTTCTAAAGAAGTCCCTCTATGGATTTAAACAGTCTCCCAGACAGGGGTACAAACGGTTCGACTCTTTCATGATCAAGGCCAAATACAATCGATGTCAGTATGATAGTTGTGTCTATTTCAAGCAGAGTGATGATCCGATATATTTGCTGTTATATATGGATGATATGCTGATTGCTGTAAAAAAATAAGACACATGTTCAGAAGCTTAAAACTCAGCTCAAGAAAGAATTTGACATGAAGGATTTGGGAGAAGCAAGAAGATCTTAGGTATGGAGATCACTCGAGAAAGAAGTACATACAGACTTTGGCTATCCCAGAAAAACTATGTTCTCAAAGTGTTCGAGAGATTTAACATGATAGAGAAAAATCAGTCACCACTCTTTTGGCACGTCACTTCAAATTATCCTCCAAACAGTTTCCACAATCACCCGAAGAGGAGAAAGAGAAGTCTCGAGTACCATATGTTGTGCGGTGGGATCACTCATGTATATTATGGTCTGCACTAGGCCTGACTTAGCCGATACAGTTAGTACAGTAACAGATTCATGTCAAATCTAAGAAAACAACATTGGAAAGCAGTAAAGTGGGTGTTATGATATCTGTGAGGGACTGCGAGACCAGACTTGGTGTTTCAGAGATTGAAAACGGGAAAGCTTAGATTACTATAAGGCTATGTTGGTGCAGATTATGCAGAAAATCTTGATCAGCGAAGATGTACGATGGACTATGTGTTCACAGTAGCTGAGTGCGTCATTAGTTGGAAGACAGAGTTGCAAGATACAATTCTCTTTTAATGACAGAAGCGGAGTACTTGGCTACAGTTGAGGCATCAAAGGAAGCTTTGTAGTTGAGAGGATTGGTTGAGACGATCAGTATCCTACAGGATTCAGTTCGGCTTCATTGCGACAGCCAGAGTGCTATTCATCTCGCTAAACCATAGGTATCATAAGCGGACGAAGCACATTGATGTGAGATTTCACAAGATACGTCAGTGGGTCGTGGATGATAAGGTGATCGATTTGGTAAAGATCAACACGAAGAAGAATCCAGCGGATATGATGACGAAAATCATCCCAGTGGAGAAGTTTAGAACATCTCTGAATTTAATCAAGATTCTCCAAGGGTAAAGTGGCGAACAGGCTCTTGGGAGGGAGCCATGTGAAGTCACAAAAGGAGGAAGAAAGGAAAGCGAATGAACCGGAGGCCAATTTCTATGGAGGGACTTAATGAACATGAGTCAAGGTGGAGATTGTTTGTATTTGGAGTGCCTCATATTCATTAGAGAAGAATTCAGACTTTTGGCAGTTTCCTACTACGGATCTGTCTCCTATTTGGTTTGGATACATATTTTCTATTTCTCTAAGGAGGTGTTGCTTTGAGTTCGTGTTGAATTAGGATCATCCTAAGTGCCTATGTAAACCCCTCAGTGATGGCCTTTTGAATGTTTGTCAAGAATTCAAGAGAAATTTTAGAATTTCACCATTGAGAGTTGTGAGAAAGATCTCATTGTAACTCTTGTATTTTCTTCAATAAATATTTTTCCCTCCTCCTCGTGGACGTAGGTACATTACTGAACCCTGTTTAATCTTGTGTTTGTTAATTGTATAGTGATTGCTTGCTAGTGGTAGATCTTTTACGTTTTCAATTTTGCTGCAGAGTCTTCGACTCGGCGTTCCTCTGTTGTTTGATCGGTGACAGATCATCAACACCTCGGTCATTGCTGATGGAGAGATTCAAACTCATGTAACTGTCTTGGTGCTTTAGCTATGCTCAATTTGGTGGGGGACTTCTTATATTAAAGTGTCAATTCATTCTTTTTTTGAGGTAATTCTTTTTTGTTTTTTATACTGATTAATTGAATCAGCCAATCTTTCTTGCTTTGTAGTTCATAAGTCAATGCTTTCTGTTTCCCTAAATTATTCATTTATTGTCAACTTTGATTGTAACCAAGAGACTAAACATTGACTCGGTTATTTGAAATTCATGGTATTTACATTCATATATTGATGCTTATGTTTGTTTTGGAAGTAATGAAAATTGATATTTATTCTCATATTTTGATAAACAAAATGCAATGACTTATTTCACCTTCACCTATCTGCTTATGTTTATTGAATGTGATGCTTGGATTTGGCATGTTCTCATGCCCCACCATTTACTTCTATAGTGATCATGGTGGTGCTGAGTTCACTTTCTCTGGAGACAAGTTCGGCGATGAATCTTCCTGGGGTGCAAACATTGATACCAATGCCGATATTGATTCGGTTAATGCAAAGGCACACCATTCTTATGAGGTCCTACAGTGTTGCACTTATACGTTGGAGTGCTAGAATATCCCAATATTGAGGTCCCTTTACTTTGTCTCACTCTATAGTTTGTTTCAGGACACTGGGCAGAGCTCTTTCTTTGACTCTGGAGGTTTCAGTCTAAATCCAATCAGGGTAGACTCACCGAGCGCTAGCAGTGAGTTTGGAAGGGATAAAAGGAGCTCATTCTTTGCTGATTCTGTTCCAAGATCTCCACTTTTCAATTCTACCTCTCCAATGAGTTTTAATGACAGGTCTGATAACCACTCTTTGACGCTTCTAGCAGATTTGATTCCTTCAGTATGGGGGACAGTGGATAAATTCCAACACCGTGAGACTCTTGCAAGGTTTGACTCCATTAGCAGCACCAGTGATTTTGGCCACTGCCGGGGTTCCTCCTCTGATGATAGCGACCCTTTCGGCTCCACTGGACCATTCAATTCTACTGAAACCCATTCTCCAAAGAAAGAGTCTAATAATTGGAGTGCTTTTTAGAAGAAGGTCTATTCTGAAATGTATTCTGCTCTTTTTTAGTTCAAGATTGCAGTGAGGTGCTTCAATTTTGTGTGCTATAGTTACACCAAGATGGCAGGGTGGTTTTTGTGATTACTTTTTTGTATGCAGCAAATCAAATTTTCTTTTAGCGTATATTTTTTGTATATGCATTTCTTTTATTTTATGACTTGAGCACTGAAAGGAGATTTGCCTTGCATCCTTTGCTGGGAAAAATTTAATAATGTTGTGTGGGAGTGAGACAAGGAGCTCTATGTTGGGTGTTCTATACTTAATGGGCTATCACATTGTAAGCATTGAATGTCATACAAATTTTTAATTTAACTTAATGTCATACAATTTTGTAATTTCACTTATTTGAATTGATTGATTGTTCTGTTATCTGTATAGCCATAGATTTTGTCTTGTGGAACAGTTCTATTTTTCCTATTCCTAAAGTTTTCTTTGTAGGGTTACTTTGCGCAAACTCTTTACCACCTGTACCAATAATTTATTGTGATTATGAACACCACAACCCCTCATATTAGGTGTTGCTTTATTTCTTAGACAAAAAGAAAATATTTTCTTGTGTATATTGGTGTGAGGAAAGCTGAGACAGTGGTATCCAAAATGTCAGCTGCTCTGTTTTTTTACATGATGAATCTGAGACTATTTACTCAATTTTGTATCTTATATTGCTATCGGTCTTGCTATTCTTTTCTTGCCCAGTCTATGCACCAGCGAGAAGACCAGTCCGCTTGTTGGAGAAACTGGTTACATTTCATGTACTCTCTTCCCTCATTCTGCAAATTTGTGATTGTGATCTCTCCCTCTGTTTGAATGAGCATCCAGTAATTGATACTTGATACCAAACAGTTGATGCACGCTTTCCCTTTGTGCGTATGTTGTGCCAAGAGCTGCAGGAGACGTGAGCAGTTGATTTCTGTAGTCTATTTGCAAAGAGGGTGGATGGTAAAGGTTTCCCCGTGAGCTGCATTCTTTATTTTTCTCTTGTTCGTTTATTGGTTGGTGATGGCAAAAGACCAGAAAGTTTCAGCATACAACATTCAATCAGAAACAAAGAGATCCTAGTTGCTACCATGACTGCTTTTAGTGCAATGTGAAACCAGTCGTCCGTGATGAAAATGCCTCCCAACTAAGGATTCACGAGGATAATTAAAGAACAAAATTGCCTGGAAAGATTTTTTGATGTTCGTGGTTCCATCTTTTCTGTTGTATAGTTATAATCTCACCTTGTGTCTGATGTGGTTTCATCTTTTCTGTTGTATAGTTATATGGCCTGTTTGGTTAAGGGTGGAAGTGAGGAAGTGAAGAAGTGAGGAAGTGGTAATACTTCCTTTTGGAACTTGAGAATTAATAAGTTTTTCAGTGTTTGGATGTTGTTGGGAAGTGTGGTTTTTGGAAAATGTTATGTCTTTTCCGGTGTTTGGATGGTAATATGGAAGTGGATTTGACCGCAAAATAATATTAAATAAAATTAATTAAGAAAAATAAAAATGGACTGTAATTAGAATGCAAGTGAGATTTACATGATCAAAAAATTAACTGTTTTGTACTATAAGTTATTACAAATGAGATTTATATAATCACAAAATTAACTGTAACACTCTCGAAGTGAGGAAATCGTTGAAAAGAGAAAAGGAAAAATATGTTTCTAATTTTTCTTTTCCGGTGTTTGGATAGATAGGAAAGTGAGTAAATATACTTCCCCATTTCCATGCTTCCGCCCACTTCCTTGCAACCAAACACACTAATCTCACCTCGTGTCTCATATCCGATATTATATTCACATTACAAATAAAATATCGGTTGCGGATATAAAAACATGTTAGGTTCTTTGTAAGGATTCTTAATTAAGAACGCTACAATTTTTGTTGTGTTTTAACACTGGGCGCACGTACATTTAAGCAAGAAAAGAGATACTAAAGAAGATAGAAGATCAATCTGCTTCCTCATTTTCCATTGTGTATGTGTGCTTTGAGCTTTCACAGTTAATGCCTGCCTCTGCAAGAAAGAAGACAAGAAACGATTCAACGTTCAAAGGGGCTTCCTCAGGAGCTAGCAATCCTAATTCAATGCCATTTACCAACAAACGTATTCTTTATTCCATTTCCCATTTTGCTAACAAGATGCATTCTCATTTGCATCCTATAGCACATCAAACATTTCTTTGGTGAGAATGCAACACCACCGAACCTTTTGTGTTGCTCTACTACCACAACAACAACAACAACTACAACAACAACAACAAAACATTGTCATTGCAACAACACACTTGGTTCCAAATTGGACAAAACGTTCAATTCTCTCTGCTCCAATTCACACCAATCGAACACTTCTTCACCATTAGTATACATATAACATCACTACCACCGAATAGTAAATAAATATGTATGTAAATCTCTCCTCTTAACAACAAATAAGTGGTGGTTCAAAGAAAATAGAGAAGCCCCGCTTACATGAACAAAAGGGGTTGTTCTCCCTCAAAAACTAATACTGAGGCAGAAACCCCATCCTTCTTCTTCTTCATTTTATGCATGCAAACTCAATCATTGAACCGAATCACACCTTCGACGAGAAGAAAATCTGTTGCAGAGAACTCCATGTCCCAGAGACGGCAAGCACAATCCCAACCACCACAATGGCAATATCGACGGACGCGGCAGCCCAGTTCATCTCCGACCCAAATACCTTCAGATGGAACAACGCCGGAAGCACAAATCCCAGCATGCAACAAACGGTGCTGCCGACAAGCGAGAGGAAATCGGCGAAATTGGGCACAAGCATTGCCACCAGGCTCACTCCCACCACCAGCAAACACCTCAGCCACAGGCAGTAGTTCTTGCCGCACATCCACCGCTCGGCGACCTCGTACACCGGGTGCATCATGATGGGGAAGGTGAAGAAGAGGTTGATGCAGAGGCCCAATTGGACCAAGATCGTGACCAGTCCCCCGCCGAAGTTGGTTGTGATGATGTCCCTCGTGTTCTCCCAAACGCAAAGTACCCAAGCACTCCAAAGAGGGCGTAGGTGATGGAGATGATGGCCATGGAGAGCCCGAGGGTCCATCCAAACTTGTCCTTGTTCTCTGCCTCCTGCTCCAAGGGAAGAACCATCCCGATCCCCTCGAAGGCGTAGACGGCGACGCCGAGGCCGTACAGGAGGACGGAGAGGCCGTTGAAGGCCTGGAGGGGGAGCTGGCGGTCGAGGTACATGGCGAGGTCCTCGCCCATGACAACGCCCATGGCCCCGATGTCGACGACGTCGGCGAAGATGCTGAGGGGCGCGAGATGCGTGAGGGTCTTGATTGAGTTGAGGCCGAGCTGGAAGGGGAACATGCCCCATATGTAGATCGATTTGGGGGCAAGGAAGGCTAAAGATTGGATCTTGAAGAGGTGGGCGAGGGTGTTGGAAATGAAGATGAGGTAACCCACGCAGAACCCCGTCTGGCTGAGGATTATCATGGCGTCGACGGCGGCGCGGCCGACGGGGCCGGAGACGGCGAAGCCCAGGTCGCCGAAAGATGCCATCTTGGAGAACTCGCGGTCGAGGTCGAGGCGGCGGCGGGTGCGGACGAGAAGCATCATGCAGTGGAACGTGAGGGCGCCGACGACGAGGAGCATGACGACGCCGGCCAACCACCCGGTGCGCATGAAGGTGTAGGGGAGGCCGAGGACGCCGGCGCCGACGATGGCGATGAAGACGTTGGCAAAGGTCTTGGGCTGAGACGAAAGGTGGGACCTTTGGTACGTGGAGAGCAGGGGGCTGCCGCTGCTGCCGTCGGTGTTGACCGTCGGCAGGCCGTAGGAGGAAGAACTCGCCTCGTTCTCGAAACCCATCGGATTCGATTAGATCGATCGATTAGATTAGGGTACGAATTTGATTGCGGAATCGAAGAGCAATTGGGGAAGAAGGAGAGGAGTGAGGGTTGTGAAAACTGGAACGAAGACTAGAGGTGGGTCTCTTTAAATCATAAGAAGTCGAGAGCGGAGGACAAGAGTGGTCAGAGAAAGGAGATGACGTGACCGTGTTTTTTTTTGTCATTTTGAATTTGTGTGGGACCAATGGAGATTTAGTGACGCACAGCTGGGGCCAGTTAATTTGGTTTATTAAGGCAGAAAATCGAAATTATTATCTCCTGTTTTTTCTAGATGGAAACAAATTTAGAACACAATCTAATGATCAAAGAAGGGCCGGAGATTTGAACTAAATGAAAAAGTTTGGGAAACAAAAGATTTACAAGTTTTTCTTTTTACAGTTTGATATTTCACAGACAGAGATCTAAACTGTTTAAAGTTTAGTGGACACGAGTTACACGGATGGGATTTTTTTTCCCCTCCTTCTAGGAACAAGACTCCGGTACTTGAACTAATAAACAAAGGACGACTATGCACAGTGGACACCTGCTCTTTAGATTGGACATCGTCTTTGCGTCTTTAAAGCCACGAGGATTTAAATAAGCTTTGCTCGTATGATCAAATAAAAAGTGTGGGGCCTTCAAATTTTACAATAAAGTTGATATTTATTAGCAGGGTTTCGTTATCTTTTATGTTAAATTATAATTAGAAAAAATCTCATCTGCATAATTTTGTTCACTTCAGTCACTTTTTTACGCAAATAAATATGTGCGCGCACATGTCAATCAGCGACGAAAGACGAAAATACCCTTAAGTAACTTCTTAAAAAAAGTTGACTGTTTCGAAAATGCCCTATAAAATGATCGCAACCATATTTCTGAGGATTGCGACCATGATCGCAGTCCTTATAAAATGTACTATTTATGAGGATTGCGACCATGATCGCAGTCCTCATAAAATGTACTATTTATGAGGATTGCGATCATGATTGCAGTCCTCACAAAAATATCATGTTTCTAAGTCTTATAGGATTGCGACGCAGTCCTCTTTATGAGGACTGCGACCATTATTGCAATATTCACAAAATTGTCCTATATTTGAGTCTTTATGAGGACTGCAACCATGATCGTAGTCTTCAAAAGAGGACTGCGATCGAGGACTGCGATCATGATCATAGTCTTCAAAAGAGGACTGCGATCGAGGACTGCGACGATCGCAGTCCTCTCAAATGCCCTATTTTTGAATTTTTGTGAGAACTGTGATCATAAAAATCGCAATCCTCACAAATGCCCTATTTTTGAATTTTTGTGAGAACTGTGATCATAAAAAATGCCCTATTTCTAAGTCAGTCCTCACAGAGGACTGCGATCATGAGTCACAATCTCATGTCAGCATCGTCATCATCAGCAGCCTCTGTTCACCGATAACGATGATCCCTAATGATTTTCATAGCTAAACACAAATAAAACTTATCGCAAGCACGAACAAACAAGACATGAAAATAGTCGATCCCAGAAAAATAAACACATTTTTTTTTTGGGATCGACTTTTTGTTGAGCTCGTTTGTTCGTGCTCGCGATGAGTTTTGTTTGTGATTGATATGATATTTAAATCTGAAAAGTATTGGAGATCATTTAATGCCTGTGAACGGGAGGGTCTGCTGATAAGGGCGATGCTGATCTGAAGATCGCGACTCATAATCAAAGTTCTATGTGATGACTGCGACTATGGTCACGTATAGTCATTTTATTAATTGAAAATTAGGGCATTTTGTGAGGACTACTATCATTATCGTAATCTCAATATAGACTAGAAAATTGTACTTTTGTGAGGACTATAATCGTGATCGCGGTCTTATAAAAACTCAAGAAAATGTCATAACAAAGATGAGTGTAATCATGGTCACAGTTCTCATAAAGAGGACTGTGATCATGGTCGCAGTCCTATAAAAGCTCAGAAACATGTCCGAATAAGGAGGACCACGATCATGATCACAGTTCTAATAAAGACTAAAAAATAAGGCATTTTTGTGATGACTGCGTCATGGTCCCAGTCCTAATAAAAACTCAGAAACATGTCTTTTTTGTGAGGACTGCGGTCATGGTCGCAGTCCAAATAAAAACTCAGAAACATGTTTTTTTTGTGAGGACTGCGATCATGATCACAGTCCTCAGAAATATGACATTTTTATAAGGGCTGCGATCATGATCACAGTCCTCAGAAATATGACATTTTTATAAGGGCTGCGTTCATGGTCGCGATCCTCAGAAATAGGTTTTTTGTGAGAACTACAATTATGGTCGCAATTCTCTATATACCAGCAGTCCGCATTTTATAAGCGGTCCATTTTTTTGAAGCGATTACTGCAGGGCATTTTCATCTTTCCGCTGAGAAACGCTTCTGCGCTTGACACGTGGGTGTAACGCCCCGATCTGGCGGGTACGAAAACGTTACTGCGACGTATATACGCGGTCAGAAATACCCTCACGTATATACGCTAAGCATCAGTACAGGCAAGAATCAGAGTACGGAAGCAAGTTGTGAATTATACATTCCAACACATGAGTACAATTACAAAGTTATCACAGGAAGTGACCCAATATTACAATAATATTACATCACCAATATGGCGCACATGTGAGAATACAATGAGATGTATAAGTATGAACAGTACAAAGGAGGCTCAGAGTCATAACAGGAGAACTCTAGAGCGAAACAAGGGGCCTGAAAGGATGGGGCTCTGGACGGGCTGCTGAAAATCCACGCTACCGCTGCGCCACTCTGATCAGCAACTGGGAGAATCTACACGCTCTAAACTCTAAAACCTGGACATGAGGATCCAGAGGAGTCAGAACTCCCTGGCGAGTGGTGATGTGGAAGCCAGATGGCGAGCATAGATAAGCACACGTGTATCGATAAATCTGAATCATAAACATGAAACCGTGTCGTAGGCACAAGCATGCAGGAGCAAGTAGATATACGACAAATGATATCAAGTAGGGATGACTCATAGTACGAGTAGATAAGAGCAGGAGACTAATAGAATAGAACACGGGTGGTGAAGCAGGATGTAAGCAGGTATAGTATAATAATCTTAAAACCAGAAATCCGAAGTAAAACCCGATACAATCAAACATGGCAAAGCATACTACGGATCCATAGCTGGTATCTTTTATTATTATTATTACTCGTCTTACCCTGATGTCTACATATGTGAACTAGCGTCCCAGCGCACATATATCCACATCTGAGTAAGGCAAGGTTGTTATTGGAAACCAACGGGGGTATCAACGAACAATGTTTACTGTGGGTCCCGTGCATGCCCGGGACCACGGTCCAGGACGTTCCGTTACTGGTGCTCGGAACCAGCCGCAAGGCGTACAGGAGGGTCTTATAGAATGCCCTTATCAAGATGGTACCAGGAATGAGGGAGCCAGCACTCCCCTCGGTCGCCTGGAGGCCCACAGGTCAGATCGGAAATTTTAGTTGCACAACATACCTAGTGCCACTGTAAACACGAACATATATTGATAGCCGCAAGTTTCCCCCGACCCGATTCAAGTGGTTTCTTTTTATGATTTATTATGTAGTTATCAATTTACGGGAATAGCAGGTGCAAGACATGATCAGGAGTTCAGGAGTACATGAGTACTGTAGATTCAGGTCACTGTATACATAATACATGATAACAAGTATAGTATTCTCGTAAATGTGATAATCACAGGTCAAGTATTAGTATGTTTAGAGGCAGGTTATAAGTCATGTCATAGCAAGAAGCAAGTGTCAAGTGGTAAGTCGGGTGTCTGGTGATGACACATCAGTTGTCAAGTGATACAGACAGGTGTCAGGTATTAGCATGTCAAGTGTTACAAGAAAATAGTACGATCTACAAGACTGGTACAAATACCAGAAAACCATGCAATTTCAGGTAAAACAGTATAAGCAAGATAGAAGAATCAATAAACTAGTAGACATGTAATTCAGTAGGCAAGCAAACATCCATGCGAAGCTAAGCGGAGCTGGAGCAAAACTAATGTACAACACTAAATGATATCACGTTGGGCAAGGTTACCGCTTGCAGCGTAGCTAGACATACGTGTCGCAGTAAGCGTAGGAATGCCATACTACCGCTCACGGAAAAGCCATGCTCACGGGGTAACTACGCTAGAACGGAGCAAGCGGTAAAGTGTTGACGCTAGGTCCGCCTACCAGGCGTAGCATAGAGAAAGTCCAGAGGACTTCAAACCTCAAAGGTTGCACCCGTGGTTAGGGTACCTGCAGAGAAGGCGTTAGTTCCAGATACAAATACATAAGACAACCAAGTCGATCCAACAAAACGGGAAAGTCAAGAGGAAAGCGAGAACACTCGCCTAAATCTTTAGAAAACATAGTGACATCCACGATCTCCGGAATCCAGAAAATCAACGCGTTAGTGCGTTAGAGAGAAAGTGATAGAGAGAGGAGAGAGAAAGTGAGAGCTAGAGAGAGAAGTCCATGGAGAGAGAGAGAGAGTATACAGGGAGAGAGAGTATGTACAGGGGGACGCGGGTTTGAGAGTGAGACGCGGGGGTCGCAGACGCGGGAGTCGCGTCGCGTAGATGCCACAAACGCGAGGTTCGAGACCCGCGTTCAAGTTATAATACGAGAAGAACGCGGATGCGGACGTGGGTTCCGCGTCGCGTTAACACGAGAAGAACACAGACGCGGGCATGAGCTCCGCGTCGTGTTGACACGAGAAGGACACAGACGCGGGCATGGGCTCCGCGTTGCGCGATAAAAGAACGCGAAGGCTGCGTTATACAAATGTCAAGAACGCGAAGATTCGCGTTAAGGAACTGTCTAGACGCGGGGTGAACTCCGTGTCTAACAATTAACAGTGAGAAAGAGAGAGACAGGGGGATGAGAGAGAGACGCAGGGAAAGAGTGAGAGTGGGACGCAGGTTTGGGAGGAAAACAGAGAAGGAAGGAGAAAGGAAAGGAAAGGAAAAAGAAAAGAAAGAAAGAAGGAAGGAAAGAAAAGAAAGAAGAAAGGAAGGAAAAGAAAGGAGAAGGGAAGGGGGATGATGGCCGGCGATGGCCGGCGGTCGTCGGCGGCGGCCGGAGGTGGCCGGAGACGGCCGGAATCCGGTAGCCCAAGCCCAAGTCCAAGAAATCATGGGGGGCAAGTCTAGCTCATTTGGAAAATTTGGAGTTTTGCAAAAGAGATTTCGGAGAGCGAAACAATAGCTCGTTAGAAAGAGCACGAAGAGGAGAGGAAGATGGCACAGTTGGTGGTGGCTAAGGTGGTGTAGATGGTGGTGGGAATGGTGGTGAAGCTTTGGAGGTTAATGGGTTCATGGTGAAGAAAAAAGGAAGAAGAAGGTGGTGAAGTTGTTGTTGTTGTTGGAATGGAGGAGGAAATGGAGGAGAGAATGGTGGAGAAGTTGGTGGAGATGGTGGTGGAGTTGGAGGGTGGAATGGTGGCTGGCCAAGGGAAGCATGGGGCTGGTTTTTTGGCTGCTGCCATTCGTTGGCTGTTGGAGGAAAGGAGGAGAAAAATAATAATAAAAGAGAGAGAGAAAGGAGGTGGTATTTATATAAGGGAATATGATTATTACAATATTGCCATCAACCATTAAAGAGTTGCTTCTCTTTCAAAACAAAAGCTGCGTCTGGGCAAAAGTGAACTGGACGCGGAGATGAGAGCCGTGTCCAGGAGGGAAAACGCGAGATTACGTTAGATAGAAAAGACAAGAAAGCATGGCTGATAAGATTCAGAATTGATCTTGCAGGACATAAGTATTAAATGCAGAATGGGGATGATCTCTGCATTAAAGACTGAATCCAGATTTGGTGAAACTCGCATCTAACGAGGAGAGAGAAAAATAGAAAAAGATAAAAGTAAAATATTTGGATAAAATTCCGGTATCTGGGAAAACACCAAAAACTCCAGAAAAGTCCAAAAATTTAAGTAGCTTGGAAAGCTTTCCAAAAATTTCAAAAATAATAAATATTATTTAAAGATTTTTGGTGAAATTGGTTTTCAAAATTCAATCCCATTTTCAAAATAAAAATCCTGAAGTCAACAATCAATACTAGTCTATACCGGATCGGCCGGATTTTGATAAAATCTGAAAAATCTCAGAAAATTCTTATAAGGAGAAAATATAATTCTAAGAAGAAATATGAAAGCGGAATTTAGAAATTTGATTCCAATTATAAACTAAAATTCTTGGAATCAACTAGTGATACTGGCCGACACCAAATCCATGAGAATTTTGATAAATTTTGAAAATTCTCAGAAAAAGTATTTAGATAGAAAATGTGATTTTAAGAGGTTATGGAAAAGCCGTTTTTAGAATTTCAACTCCGTTTGTAAATTAAAAATCTGAGAATCGAGCAGCGGTATTGGTCGACCCGGTTTTGAAGATTTACAAATTAATTCAGAAAAATTCCATAAAATCGTGAAAAATCTAGAATATTGAAAAACGATATTTGAAACTGAAATCGGTCAAATCAGAATAGCAGAAAGACCAAATCGAGTTATACCCTAGGATCGGGCTCCCGGTTCAGATAAGGGCTGACTCCGAGTTCACGAATCCAAATCCACAGCAAAATGATCATATAAATAATTCGTAATACAAAACAAATGTTGAAACCAAATCAAAAAAATACGATCAAAAATATGAATACGCAACTAAGTACGTATTCCGGGAGCGGGGTGTTACACTCCATCCAGCTTATAAAAAAATTGCATCCTCGCAATTTTGATAAGGGGAAGATGAACACAGAAAGGATAGGAATGAGGATTATGCCAATCAAGATATGAATAACTATGAGTTTTTCTCCTTAATCGACTGAACAGTAAACTCAGGACTGAGACATTTCTGCCCTTCTGCCGTATATATAAATCCTCTGACGGTGCCATAATAATACTGATCTGATGTCTGCTTATAAAAGAACATTGTCAGAACTTCAAAAGACTAACCCATTCTGAATAATATAAAGTGAGCTGACTTGGTGAGATAAGCAATAATACTTCAATCAGACTGTGAGCCAAAGTGATGAAATCCATAGAAATCCGTAGTGCTGAAATCCATAAATATAAAGTCTTGCATGGCATGATGTTGTCCTTGATAAAGAGTCTGCAGTAGAATTTCTGATGTGCTGCATACATAATAATTCCCCGAGTATAGACCAGAATATCCTAGGTAAAGAAAACTCTGATAATACTGAGCATGAACCAAGAGACAATAATTAAGAATTTCTGCATACTGGGCGTTGCTAACTCTAAAAGACATAACCAAGAATATAGAATAACCCTGAAGAATTCTAAATACTGACTTTTGAATGATAACCTGACTGCAGATGAAATATGTAGAAGATTTCTGAGCCCTGCAAGATTGGTCGAATGGATCATCGACAAGGATCATGGCGATAGCTCAGATACAGTGATGAAACTCTGTTCAGCAGATCCATGAAAGCACAATAGGCATAATAAATCCGAGGAACGGGCTAGAGTGCTAAGCACTGAAGGAACTAGCCACAGACGAAGCCAAGCCTAGATGAGGCCATCGCGTAGCACAGCTCAGGTGTTAAACATTTGGGTGCAGCGAAGCTAACGCTCTGCGAGGCTCGCATATGGCGAAGCTCACGCGGCGAAGCCAGCGCATTACATAACGCTAAATGCTAAGCACCAGGGTACAGCAAAGCCCACACCCGGTTAGGTCCACGGGTGACTAGAGCACGACCCTCGCTTGGCGAGGCTAGCGGAGCCTTTGGTCCACCAAATCAATAAAGACTGCCAGACGTTAGTGGCTCTGAGAACACGATCAAGAAATTATAATAACCGAAACGTGTGCCGAATGTTGTCTTCTAAATAATAACCTGACTGCAGATTAGCTCTGAGAATACCCGAGTTCCATGAACATAGTCGAAGAAATCATGATCGTTATTGGAGTAATAGAAATGAAAAATACCATAACTCTATCTGCCAGAAGTCCTGAATCCGGGATACTGCTTTATATAGACACTTCTCATATACAGTCTATCTGATTATATAAGCGATGACTACTCCGCTTGATGTACTGGTCTCCTATGATGTATCCATAAATACAAGAATATAATGCGAGGCCGAAGATCTGTCCAATATAAGACAATGTGATGTACCAGAGTCGAGGAACGTCAGAACATAATGAGAGCAAACCACATCTACTCTGTTGTTACCTCACTAGTCTACGCATATCTTAAGTTGGCATAAAGATTACGAAAATCAGAATAGTAAAAATAGAAGAGATAGGAATCATGAAATAGGGAGGGAGACACGGACGGACTAGGATTGGTGACGATAGTGCAATGAGAAGGATATGATATAGAGAACTTACCAACTCCCGGACATGCTAAAAATGGGGACAATGGTTACGGGTTGTACTTTCAGGTTTCCTTTTTCAGATATTGAACATCTTTTTCTGTTCTCACTCCATCAGTATCCTGCCTTCCTCTTCATTCAGATTATATGTTTTCCCCCCTACCATGTACCCTAACTCTTGGTCTCTTTCGTGTATGACTCCATGCTGGATGCTGGGGAGGTTATTCTGCCAGTAGGTCCTAGATTCCCTCCCAATGGTGATACTGAATCAGTTGATCTGATCGGTGCGATGTTCTCTGTCTCCTTGAACAGACAGTCACTTTTCAATTGATCTCCGGGCCCGTATATGATATAATTCATAACCTATCTAGCGGTTGCGTTGTAGGTGCCCGACTTCAGTCAATACTCACATGTCTTATGTTGAGAGCGAGGTTGGAGGGATGGCTTAGCTAGTGGGGCATCCAGTGGCCTGTCTAAGTCTTCAACTTCCATCAACTAAGAGGGTCTCTTCGCCAACTTCATCTGCATCTCATCCTGATCTTTCCTTTCCAGGTCCGTTCTACTCCCCGAACGATGGCAAAAACTTGAGAATACTTCTTGGGCTGCTTGAGAATAAGAAACATCTTGATCCTCATCTTCATTTCTTACTAAAATCTTACTTGCTTGGTTCTCCTTGTCAGCCACCATGTAAGACACCGACCGATTATGCCTTAGGAATTTTGCAGTGTACTTTTTTTTTTTACAATTCGATCTCCTTACTGCAATTTGATAAATCGTTCTTTCATATCTTCTGAGCTATTACAGAGAAGAATCTTCTCATAGAAATCCTTCGAGAACTGGTCCCAAGTGATGGGCTTTTCCAGTCTCGTTGCTTTCGCCAACCACCACGTCCTGGCTACATCTTTCAACTAAATCTTGGTCACTTCCACTGGGTTCTCGTCAGGGATTCGAGTTGCCTTCAGAAGATCTGTCATGTTTACCAGCCACTGTTATGCATCCAGGGCTTCTCCATACCCGAAAAGATTGCTAGCTATAATTTCCTGAAATCTGACATGTTGCCTGGCTTCTGTTCCCGGAGTGCAACCAATAATCTTTGGTGCGGGACCTTCATCTGTTCTTGTTAGTTTTTTCATCATATTTTGTAGAAATCATCTCAAATCAACATTTCCTCCATTAGGGCCACTCTAAGAAGAACAGAACCGTTATGATTTCCCTGTCTTTTCATGTCCGAGTTGGTCTAAGAAAAACGAGAAACTGAAGTATGAAAGGATGGAAGAACTTCAGAATTCAAGGGTAAGATTATCAAGAGAGAATGGATAACTTTATACTTGTACTTGAATTGTATAACCACGACTCATGCATTCCAGTTGCAAATTTCTTTACCATTAATTTGCCGACTGGTTGTACTGAGGAAGTGAGAGCCTAGGCTCTGATACCACCCTGTAACGCCCCGATCCGGCGGGTACGGAAACGTTACTGCGACGTATATACGCAAGTCAGAAATACCCTCACGTATATACGCTAAGTATCAGTACAGGCAAGAATCAGAGTACGGAAGCAAGTGGTGCATTATACATTCCAACACATGAGTACAATTACAAAGTTATCACAGGAAGTGACCCAATATTACAATAATATTACATCACCAATATGGCGCACATGTGAGAATACAATGAGATGTACAAGTATGAATATTACAAAGGAGGCTCAGAGTCATAACAGGAGAACTCTAGAGCGAAACAAGGGGGCCTGAAAGGATGGGGCTCTGGACGGGCTGCTGAAGATCCACGCTACCGCTGCGCCAGTCTGATCAGCAACTGGGAGAATCCACACGCTCCAAACTCTAAAATCTGGACATGAGGATCCAGAGGAGTCAGAACTCCCCGGCGAGTGGTGATGTGGAAGCCAGATGGCGAGCATAGATAAGCACACGTGTATCGATAAATCTGAATCATAAACATGAAACCGTGTCGTAGGCACAAGCATGCAGGAGTAAGTAGATATACGGCAAATGATATCAAGTAGGGAAGACTCATAGTATGAGTAGATAAGAGCAGGAGACTAATGGAATAGAACACGGGTGGTGAAGCAGGATGTAAGCAGGTATAGTATAATAATCTTAAAACCAGAAATCTGAAGTAAAACCCGATACAATCAAACATGGCAAAGCATACTACGGATCCATAGCTGGTATCTTTTATTATTATTATTACTCGTCTTACCCTGATGTCTGATATATGAACTAGCGTCCCAGCGCACATATATCCACATCTGAGTAAGGCAAGGTTGTTATTGGAAACCAACGGGGGTATCAACGAACAATGTTTACAGTGGGTCCCGTGCATGCCCGGGACCACGGTCTAAGACGTTCCGTTACTGGTGCTCGGAACCAGCCGCAAGGCGTACAGGAGGGTCTTATAGAATGCCCTTATCAAGATGGTACCAGGAATGAGGGAGCCAGCACTCCCCTCTGTCGCCTGGAGGCCCACAGGTCAGACCGGAAATTTTAGTTGCACAACATACCTAGTGCCACTGTAAACACGAACATATATTGATAGCCGCAAGTTTCCCCCGACCCGATTCAAGTGGTTTCTTTTTATGATTTATTATGTAGTTATCAATTTACGGGAATAGCGGGTGCAAGACATGATCAGGAGTTCAGGAGTACATGAGTACTGTAGATTCAGGTCACTGTATACATAATACATGATAACAAGTATAGTATTCCCGTAAATGTGATAATCACAGGTCAAGTATTAGTATGTTTAGAGGCAGGTGATAAGTCATGTCATAGCAAAAAGCAAGTGTGAAAAATCACCTAGAGGGGGTGAATAGGTGATAATGCTAATCTAATGAACTTAATGCGGAATTTAAAAACTAATTTCAATTAACAAGAGATGCACACTCAAACAAGCCAAGAAAATAATTATGAATGAACAATATGAATAGATGCAAGGCACAATATAGAGAGAGAGTAAGAGCCAAGGGATCAAGCGCAAACAACAAGATATGTTTCGAGGTTCGAGCACCCAGTTCTACATCCCCGCCTTCACACAGAAGGATTTTAACTCCACTAGCTTGTCCACAAGGGACTCCCACACAGGGGACCTCCACCGAGGATTTGGGGCAATACAATCACAATGAGTACCCAACTCCTCTCCTTACAAACTCAACCTCCTCCTTAAGGCACAACACCAAGCCAGCAACCAATCACCTCACAACTTGAGGGATTAGCACAAAACTTACACAAGATTACCTCACACCTTGAGGGATACAACCCAATAGCACAACCTCCTCAACACAATGAGGGAAAGGCACAAAGCCTAGCTAAGATAGGGTTTACAACTTGGTGATCAAAAGACCACAAACAATCTCTTTCCCACACAAAGATCCTATAGAATAAGATAGTAGATGTAGCTCAAGTGTGGAGAAAACTAAAGGAATGGAAATCAAAAACTCAAAGAAAATCTTTGGGAAAAACTAGAAACTAAGATAAAGAAGTTGAATCAAACACTTTTCCCAAAAACCCTTTTCTTTGATTTTCCAAACCCTAACAAAAACACCAAATAGATTGTTCAATTTAAAGCCCAAAAACTTCTTTTGATTGTTGTGAAAACACTGGAGAGTCAAAAAAAATTAGCACTAAAAATCTTTGAGAAAACCTCTTTCCAATGGGGTATTTATAGCCCCTAGAAAAATATAGCCGTTGGCAGCAAATTCTGCAAAAATGAACTACCGGTCGACCGGTCGGTCGACTGGCCAACAGTCACTTTTTGACCGCTGGCAGCTTCCGGTCGACCGGGCGGTCGACCGTCCCTAGAACCAGAGAGCAATAGCTCTCTGGCCGGTCGACCGCTCGGTCGACCGGGAGAAACCCGAGAGCAACCTGCTCTCAGTCGGTCAACCGTGCGGTCGACCGGCTTATGGGTAAGCCAGCGTGCACGTATCCGTGCACGTCGGTCGACCTCTACGGGCGACCGGCTACTTGGTATGGTCGACCGTCCGGTCGACCGACCTAGCCTGGCAGAGGCAGTTCTGGTCAGAAAAACATGTTATTTTAATCCTAAAAATTCTCGTAAATCTTCTAAAAATACACAAAAATAGTTTTATCATTATATTTTGAAATATAAACTTGTGATAAAAATTTCATCACAAATAACAACTATTTTGAAACATTTTTGTGTCTTATCATTTTTACCAAAAATCAAAAACTGTATTTTCTAAAACTTAAATTTTTTTGAATTGAAAATACATTTTGTCCAAAACTCATCCAAATACAAAAACATGATATTAAACAACTTTTAGGCATGATGAATATGGATATAATCCAATATTCATGGAACAATATAAATATTCATGTTTTTGACTTTAAATCCCAAAATTATGTTTTGTTAAAAATACCAAAACACTAAACTCATGAAATAGACTATCAAACTAAGTTTGTCTAAAAAGTTGAAGCATGCATGTATATAGAACAAATCTAATATACATTAAACCATGTAAACTTATTTTGAATCTATCTATTCATGAAAACCAAGATCGGTTAAACCAATCAAACCGAAAACCAAAACGGAAATATGAAACGTGTGTGTTGTGAACTTGAGCATATCATACTATTCTAATCTTTACAAATGGATCTAAAACACAAAACTAAATTAGGTACCGATGTCTTCTTTTAGAGCGCCGTCTCCAAGTCGACTCGAACCAAAACTCCAAAACTCCGACCTTGACTCCAACGAGTGCTATATATGATCTTGATGCTCGGGCTCTGAAAACATCATGTGAAAGCTTTCAAACCATCTTGTTGAAGCTAATCACCTACTAATATCTTGGTTAATGATCTGAAACTAAAATCACAAGATTATTAGTACACATAACTGCATGAGTTAATCATCATCAAAACTAGAGTGGAAGGCCTCTGGGCCAACAATCTCCCCCTTTTTGATGATGACAAAACTCATGAAGTTATATATGCATGGATTAAAGTTAAGCTTCAGGAAAGCTCCCCCTTAACTCATGTATAGCAATAAACAATTAATATGCAATGAATGTTCATAAACATGTATGCATCAACATGCATAAAACACATAAATTTCTAAAACATGCTCTTGATATCAATTAAATAAAACAAGTACATTTTCAAAACAAGCTCTTGATATCAATTTGCAAAACAAAACTGATGAAGCTCTTGATACCAAAAATAAACATGTTCTTATACCAAATGAAATTTACAAAAATAAAACATGCTCTAGATACCAATTTAAACTTAATATATGCAACACATAAATATGCATATATAAAACATGTACCAATCATGCATATATAGAAAAGATGTTGAGTTTATATGCATGTTAAACTCTCAAATAATTCTCCCCCTTTTTGTCAATCATCAATAAAGGGGTAAAAACAAAAGCAAAACAATAAATTTTTCTCCCCTTTTTGTTTGAAACAAAGAATCAACAAAGGGGTCAAAAACAATAAAAACAATGTTCTCCCCCTTTTTGTCTAAAACAAAAAGAATATCAATAAGGGGTGACATAAAACATGATATCAATAAAAAAAATGTCCATGAAGTGCATAGATGATATCAATTGAAATGAGTATAAAAACATTTTAAGGAATGCCTATATCAAATGATACCAATTGAAATAAAGGTAAACGAGGCATTGAAACAAATTGTTTTAATTGAGATTTGTTTCAAGTTAAACATGTTTATATGAAAACATATATCAAATGAAAATAAAAATCTTGATACCACTTGATAAGTAAACAAACAACATACCAATTGTAAGAAAACAATCTTGATACCAATTGAAATTAAACATAACAAATTTTGAATTCCTAAACACAAATCTTGATATCAATTGTAAATATTTTTCATTTTGAACATATGATACCAATTTGAAATTTTCAATCATAAAGTATGGGAGTGAAAATCAAATACCAATTGAAAGATGAAATACAAGGTTTCTCCCCCTTTATGAAAAACCACATGAAACAATGAATAAGCTTGTATATGGATTCCAATTGAAAACTAGTCAATTGAAACAAGATAGTCATTATAAAACAAGCTTTATTATGATCAAAATTTGTGCTCTAAGATATATGAATATAATAAGCACAAATAAAAACATATATATGTATGAAAAATTAGATACCAATTGAAATTGATACTCTTTCAAGTGCAAGCATACATATACAAAAAAAATATATGAGTATACAAAAATGTCAATATAGATACCAATTAAAAGAATCCAATGATACCAATTGAAATAACAATAATATCAAGTGTATATCTCATATTACCTACCACCCATTTATGCACAAGTTTAAAAGATATTCAAGAAGGGTATACATGGCATGGTCTCCCAACCAACCGCCCTTAGAAGGTAGGGTTTTCAAAAAAATAGGTTTGAAAATGTAGATTGTTTGAAAATCGCTACCAAACGAAGAATTCGAACTAGTTAAAAAAAAAACTTATAAACTAGTACGGAATCCTTCAAGCAAAGAAAAAAACAAAATTGTTTTTCATGAAACACATGTAAATCACATGATCATTAAACACTCAAAATCTATGAAGCCCATATCATACTCATGAAAACAAAATCATGAGAAAACATTAAGTGAGGAGCGTGTACAAGATATATGTGAAACACATCATCATGAAAATATGCAATTAAGCTCAATGAAATTCCTTAAACATGAAAACATGAAAATCATGAGAAACTAAATTTTCATTTGAAAACAAATCATACTTCAAGGCATATGTATGTTTTGACAAAACGATAAGTATACATACATATCCCTAAACACAATTGAGTCTATATATAAAGATTTGCATGAAAGCAAATGACTCAAGGGGTATACATGTATATCTTAAAGTTTGGCAAAATAGACGTATACATGAAATGAAAACACAAGATCATAAAACACATCCAAAATGGGGAATACAAGTTAGAATGCATGAATCATCAAAACTAGACTATACTAACACATCTAATGGGTTCAAATAAGCATTCAAGCTCAAACATATATAAAGATTTATTTGTGGCCCACTATATGTACAAGTATAAATCCTAGTCTTAATGAAAACTAACATCTAAACGCATATTCAAAACATGAAGCATCAAAACAAAACATCATAAATATGGTCATCATGTACATGCACGTGCATTAGATCTAGGACATACATATTAGTTTAAAACAAGGTGAGAATCACAAAGATGGGTCCATGGGTGTCTCAAAATAACTAAATATGTATATCACTAATTAAATCACATGGCATAATCATAATGAGCTTTAAAACATGACATGCTACAAATGAAAGTCATAATAAGCATGCAAACATAAATGGGAGTTAGAGATTGATACCAAAACCGATGAAGGCACCTCTCTAGTTCTCCAAACCAATGGTGGTCCTCTCCACCAAACTCCCCTTGAAAGTGATGCATCCAAATTGTTTTCTTTAAGCACGGAACGCATGCACTTCAAGGCACCGCCACTCTCACGTGATGTGAGAGCCCACACCTATATCAAAAATTTTAGGGGTGGTCTTTGGTACCCATTTCCTTTTGGGTCCATAGGGGTTAGTATCTCTCCTAACCCAAACAAGATTATTTGCTAAATTTTCAACATGTAAACGATCATAGCCAAATCTGGCAAGGTGGCCTTTTCGACCACAATGTGTACACGTGTACACATGGGCATATATAGTGTGAAGTTTGTGATCGCGATGAGCATGTATATGTCGTGATGGGTGTGCATGCAAGGATGGAACTTGTTTCTTGCGAACCAAGATTTCCAAGCGTGTATGATTTAAGTACATTGGCTCAAAGTGGAGCCCAAACAATCTACACTTTTCTTCAAAACATTTATATCATTTTCAATAGAAGAAGATAAAGTGGAGCATGCAATAGATGTGCTTGGTGAAGCTACACTAGTATGGCAAACATGTGACTCTATATCAATTTTTAAAGATTCATTTTTCTTTAAAACAAAATCCAATTCTTTTGTAATGAAATCAATTTCATTTTTCAAAGTAAGGTTATCTTTTAAAACACAATCTAATTTTGAAGATAAAACCTCATTGTTTTTCACAACATCATCACAATCCTTTTTGCTTTTCAAAAACTCATTTTTCTTTAGAGCAAGTTCTAGTTGAGATTTAAGTGAGTCACGTTCACTTGCAATCTCTTCCTTCTCTTGCAAAATCAATTCAAAATTTGAACACAAATCCTTCATTTCTTCTTTTAGCTCAAAATTATTCTTTTTCAAAAGATCAAGCTTTTTCAAAACATTTTCAAGCTTTTGAGCAAGTTCCATATTTAAAGTTTGAACTTCTAAGCATCCATAGCAATATGAAGTAGAGCTATCATCTAGTTGAGAATCCGATTGTACCTCAAGGGAGTCTTTCCCTTGGACCATGAGGCAATGCTCGTCGGACTTGTCTCCCCTAGATTTCCTCAACTTGTTGATGATCCTTAGAAGCTCGGGAGAAGTAAATATGCTCCAAACTGCAAAAGCCGAATCATAATGAGCAAACACATGTAAAAGATCTTCATTAAGAGATGCTCTAAGTGTCCTAAGTGCAAGTGCATTGGCCTTCTTATACTTTCTATCATTGGGATATGATTCCTTAGTAGTGGCTTGATAAACTAGATGTCCTAGGGTTTCAAATGACAACTCATCTTGGCCTTCCAAAAATCATGTCTTAAAAATCAAACATAGGAGGGCTATCCATGAGTGCAAACTAAATGTGTGCAAATGAAAAATGCAAATGAAGATTAGCAAACCAAGATCTCACTCCTAGGTGGTTAAACCTAAATATCAGGAGCGTAGGCTCTGATACCAATTGAAAATCACCTAGAGGGGGGTGAATAGGTGATAATGCTAATCTAATAAACTTAATGCAGAATTTAAAAACTAATTTCAATTAACAAGAGATGCACACTCAAAAAAGCCAAGCAAATAATTATGAATGAACAATATGAATTGATGCAAGGCACAATATAGAGAGAGTAAGAGCAAAGGGATCAAGCGCAAACAACAAGATATGTTTCGAGGTTCGAGCACCCAACCTACATCCCTGCCTTCACACAGAAGGATTTTAACTCCACTAGCTTGTCCACAAAGGGACTCCCACACAGGGAACCTCCACCGAGGATTTGGGGTAATACAATCACAAGGAGTACCCAACTCCTCTCCTTACAAACTCAAACTCCTCCTTGAGGCACAACACCAAGGCAGCAACCAATCACCTCACAACTTGAGCGATTAGCACAAAACTTACACAAGGATCACCTCACACCTTGAGGGATACAACCCAATAGCATAACCTCCTCAACACAATGAGGGAAAGGCACAAAGCCAAGTTAAGATAGGGTTTACAACTTGGTGATCAAAAGACCACAAACAATCTCTTTTCCCACACAAAGATCCTATAGAATAAGATAGTAGATGTAGCTCAAGTGTGGAGAAAACCAAAGGAATGAAAATAAAAAACTCAAAGAAAATCCTTGGGAAAAACTAGAAACCAAGATAAAGAAATTGAATCAAACACTTTTTCCAAAAACCCTTTTCTTTGATTTTCCAAACCCTAGCAAAAACACCAAATAGATTGTTCAATTTAAAGCCCAAAAACTTCTTTTGATTGTTGTGAAAACACTGGAGAGTCAGGAAAAATTAGCACTAAAAAATCTTTGAGAAAACCTCTTTCCAATGGGGTATTTATAACCCATAGAAAAATATAGCTGTTGGCAGCAAATTCTGCCAAAAATGAACTACCGGTCAACCGGCCAACGGTCACTTTTTGACCGCTGGCAGCTACCGGTCGACCGGGCGGTCGACCGTCCCTAGAACTAGAGAGCAACGGCTCTCTGGCCGGTCGACCGCTCGGTCGACCGGGAGAACCCGAGAGCAACCTGCTCTCAGTCGGTCGACCGTGTGGTCGACCGGCTTATGGGTAAGCCAGCGTGCACGTATCCGTGCACGTCAGTCGACCTCTACGGGCGACCGGCTACTTGGTACGGTCGACCGTCCGGTCGACCGACCTAGCCTGGCAGAGGCAGTTCTGGTCAGAAAAACATGTTATTTTAATCCTAAAAAATTCTCGTAAATCTTCTAAAAATACATAAAAATAGTTTTATCATTATATTTTGAAATATAAACTTGTGATAAAAATTTCATCACAAATAACAACCATTTTGAAACATTTTTGTGTCTTATCATTTTTACCAAAAATCAAAAACTGTATTTTCTAAAACTTAGATTTTTTTGAATTGAAAATACATTTTGTCCAAAACTCATCCAAATACAAAAACATGATATTAAACAACTTTTAGGCATGATGAATATGGATATAATCCAATATTCATGAAACAATATAAATATTCATGTTTTTGACTTTAAATCCCAAATTATGTTTTGTTAAAAATACCAAAACACTAAACTCATGAAATAGACTATCAAACTAAGTTTGTCTAAGAAGTTGAAGCATGCATGTATATAGAACAAATCTAATATACATTAAACCATGTAAACTTATTTTGAATCTATCTATTCATGAAAACCAAGATCGGTTAAACCAATCAAACCGAAAACCAAAACGGAAACATGAAACGTGTATGTTGTGAACTTGAGCATATCATACTATTCTAATCTTTACAAATGGATCTAAAACACAAAACTAAATTAGGTACCGATGTTTTCTTGTAGAGCGCCGTCTCCAAGCCGACTGAACCAAAACTCCAAAACTCCGAGCTTGACTCCAACGAGTGCTATATATGATCTTGATGCTCGGGCTCTGAAAACATCTTGTGAAAGCTTCCAAACCATCTTGTTGAAGCTAATCACCTACTAATATCTTGGTTAATGATCTGAAACTAAAATCACAAGATTATTAGTGCACATAACTGCATGAGTTATCATCATCAAAACTAGAGTGGAAGGCCTTTGGGACAACAAGTGTCAAGTGGTAAGTCGGGTGTCTGGTGATGACACATCAGTTGTCAAGTGATACAGATAGGTGTCAGGTATTAGCATGTCAAGTGTTACAAGAAAATAATACGATCTACAAGACTGGTACAAATACCAGAAAACCATGCAATTTCAGGTAAAATAGTATAAGCAAGATAGAAGAATCAATAAACTGGTAGACATGTAATTCAGTAGGCAAGCAAACATCCATGCGAAGCTAAGCGGAGCTGGAGCGAAACTAATGTACAACACTAAATGCTATCACGCTCGGCGAGGTTACCGCTCGCAGCGTAGCTAGACATACATGTCGCAGTAAGCATAGGAACGCCATACTACCGCTCACGGAAAAGCCATGCTCACGGTATAACTACGCTAGAACGGAGCAAGCAGTAAAGTGTTGACGCTAGGTCTGCCTACCAGGCATAGCATAGAGAAAGTCCGGAGGACTTCAAACCTCAAAGGTTTTACCCGTGGTTAGGGTACCTACAGAGAAGGCGTTAGTTCCAGATACAAATACATAAGACAACTAAGTCGATCCAACAAAACGGGAAAGTCAAGAGGAAAGCGAGAACACTCGCCTAAGTCTTTAGAAAACATAGTGAAATTCACGATCTCCAGAATTCAGGAAATCAACGCGTTAGTGCGTTAGAGAGAAAGTGATAGAGAGAGGAGAGAGAAAGTGAGAGCTAGAGAGAGAAGTCCATGGAGAGAGAGAGTGTACAGGGAGAGAGAGTATGTACAGGGGGAGGCGGGTTTGAGAGTGAGACACGAGGGTCGCAGACGCGGGAGTCGCGTCGCGTAGATGCCATAAACGCGAGGTTCGAGACCCGCATTCAAGTTATAATACGAGAAGAACGCGGATGCGGACGTGGGTTCCGCGTCACGTTAATACGAGAAGAACACAGAGGCGGGAATGAGCTCCGCATCGTGTTGACACGAGAAGGACACAGACGCGGGCATGGGCTCCGCGTTGCGTCGATAAAAGAATGCGAAGGCCGCGTTATACAAATGTCAAGAACGCGAAGATTCGTGTTAAGGAACTGCCTAGACGCGGGGTGAACTCCGCTTCTAGCAATTAACAGTGAGAAAGAGAGAGACAAGGGGATGAGAGAGAGACGCAGGGAAAGAGTGAGAGTGGGACGCAGGTTTTGGAAGGAAAACAGAGAAGGAAGGAGAAAGGAAAGGAAAGGAAAAAGAAAAGAAAGAAAGAAAGAAGGAAGGAAAGAAAAGAAAGAAGAAAGGAAGGAAAAGAAAGGAGAAGGGAAGGGGGATGATGGCCGGCCATGGCCGGCAGTCGCCGGCGGCGGCCGGAGGTGGCCGTAGACGGTCGAAATCCGGTAGCCCAAGCCCAAGTCCAAGAAATCATGGGGGGGCAAGTCTAGCTCATTTGGAAAATTTGGAGTTTTGCAAAAGGGATTTCGGAGAGCGAAGCAATAGCTCGTTATAAAGAGCACGAAGAGGAGAGGAAGATAGCACAGTTGGTGGTGGCTAAGGTGGTGTAGATGGTGGTGGAATGGTGGTGAAGCTTTGGAGGTTAATGGGTTCATGGTGAAGAAAAGAGGAAGAAGAAGGTGGTGAAGTTGTTGTTGTTGGAATGGAGGAGGAAATGGAGGAGAGAATGGTGGAGAAGTTGGTGGAGATGGTGGTGGAGTTGGAGGGTGGAATGGTGGCCGGCCAAGGGAAGCATGGGGCTGTTTTTTTTGGGTGCTGCCATTCGTTGGCTGTTGGAGGAAAGAAGGAGGAGAAAAATAATAATAAAAGAGAGAGAAAGGAGGTGGTATTTATATAAGGGAATATGATTATTATAATATTGCTATCAATCATTAAAGAGTTGCGTCTCTTTCAAAACAAAAGCTGCGTCTGGGCAAAAGTGAACTGGACGCTGAGATGAGAACCGCGTCCAGGAGGGAAAACGCAAGATTGCGTTAGATAGAAAAGACAAGAAAGCATGGTTGATAAGATTCAGAATTGATCTTGCAGGACATAAGCATTAAATGCAGAATGGGGATGATCTCTGCATTAAAAACTGAATTCAGGTTTGGTGGAACTCGCGTCTAGCGAGGAGAGAGAAAAATGGAAAAAGATAAAAGTAAAATATCTGGATAAAATTCCGGCATCTGGGAAAACACCGAAAACTCCAGAAAAGTCCAAAATTTAAGTAGCTTCCCAAAAATTCTCAAAAATAATAAATATTATTTAAAGATTTTTGGTGAAATTGATTTTTAGAAATTCAATCTCATTTTCAAAATAAAAATCCTGAAGTCAACAGTCAATACTAGTTTATACCGGGTCGGCCGGATTTTAATAAAATCTGAAAAATCTCAGAAAATTCTTATAAGGAGAAAATATAATTCTAAGAAGAAATATGAAAGCGGAATTTAGAAATTTGATTCCAATTGTAAACTAAAATTTCTGGAATCAACCAGTGATACTGGCCGACACCAAATCCAGGAGAATTTTGATAAATTTAGAAATTCTCAGAAAAAGTATTTAGATAGAAAATGTGATTTTAAAAAGTTATGAGAAAGCCGTTTTTAGAATTTCAACTCCGTTTGTAAATTAAAAATCCGAGAATTGATCAGCGGTATTGGTCGACCCCGGTTTTGAAGATTTACAACTTAATTCAGAAAAATTCCAGAAAATCATGAAAAATCTAGAATATTGAAAAACGATATTTGAAATTAAAATCGGTCAAATCAGAATAGCAGAAAGACCAAATTGAGCTATACCCTTGGATCGGGCTCCCGGTTCAGACATGGGCTGACTCCGAGTTCACGAATCCAAACCCACAGCAAAACGATCATATAAATAATTCATAATACAAAATAAATACTGAGACCAAATCAAAAAAATACGATCAAAAATATGAATACGCAACTAAGTACGTATTCCGGGAGCGGGGTGTTACAGTGGGCGCACGTGGTTGGTTTAAAAAAAAGTTGGCTGAAGCGAATAAAATTATGAAGCTGAGTTTTTTTTTCTAATTACGGTTTGACATAGCCCCTGAAAAATATTATCTTTTTTCCCCCTAGTAATACAAATTTCAATTCTAATAAAAACAAGTCTTTACTAAAATTTAAATTTAAATTTTTTGCTAACAAAAAAAAGTGCCCACATCCCTTTTAACCCCTTTTATTAAATCTAAGCAGTCACCTTCAACCCATGTACGCCAACCTGAGAAGCGACGTGTAACCTCCACCGTCGCCTCCCACACCACCCGCGTCTTGCTTCGAAAGGCACTTCCGCTATGCACCGAAGTGCCTCACCATCAGTGTAACTTTCCTCAATCATCCCTAACAACAAAACTAGAACGTGTAGCACCATCAATAACACCATCAATCATTCACACCTTCATCCACCATCAATCATTGATTGGATCTTTTTGGATCATCATCTCCTCTTAAAAACAAGGTGGACAAAGGTGTGAATGATTGATGGTGTATGTTACCAAATTTTTGAATGTTAAACTCTTTTCATTTCTATGAACTATTGTTTACCTGAACTGGTTGGTTGAACTTGGTTTTTAGCTGAACTGGCCTGCTCAGACGGTTTTTTAGCCTCTCACGATTCTTTTCTGAACCAGACCGGCAATGTGGCTCGTTGCGGTTTGGCTCGGTCTGACAGGCCGATCCAATCCGGTTGTTAAGACACAGTCCACAGATCTAGACACATAGAATGTAATCTAGAGAGAATATTGGTATTAATGTCTTATATTTATTTTAATTTAGTAATGCAAATACACTTGTCAAACTTACCATCTATATTCAAACTCGCATCAAATAAAATATGATTGCTTACTGAATAATATAAATGGACAAAAACAAAAATGAGTTCACCCTTCAATTTCATTCCTTTTATGCCCTAAAATAATGAGAAAAAAGTAAAATCATATCAATTATTGATCATTATGTTGCATGAAGCAGCAACTAGGGTTTGTTCGGATCTATTGTTTTTGGAAATCACAAGATCTTTTTTGTAAATTCAGGAGGATCGTTAATCATGATTTTTGTGTTTCAAAGTTTAGCTGTCAAATTTCTAAGTTAAGATATAGTTAGGATTTTTCTTATTTTTAAGAGGAGACGATAGTCTAAGAAGATCCAATCGAGTTAGAGAAGATGATAACTTGAAGTACAAGAAGAAAATCAGATCAAGAAAGTTAGTTAACTAATAATGACTTGAAGCAGAAGAAGAAAAGCATATCAAGAAAAGTTAGTTGACTTATAGTCGACTAACAAAGAGTACTAGTTGACTAAGCCTGAGTACTAGTCAACTAGGACAGATATAGAGAGGAAGTAGTTTACAATAGTTGACTATATAGACCTATTAGTTGACAAATGGAAGAGGTTAGTCGACTAATGGAAGAGATTAGTTGACTGGGCTTAAATACTAGTCGACTATACGAGGCATTTTCTAAAGCAAAATTAATTTCTTTTTCAGGCGCCGGTTTCATTTTTTGCTGGAGTATGAATAGGACTTAGTTTCTATTCATTGAAGGACTTGTTTATAAAGATTAAAGTATTTAGAATCCTTCTAAATCAAAAAGATCAACTCCTAATAGGATTGATCAAGATTCTTCAAGTATCCAAAGGCTAAGATCATTTCATATTCTAAATATGAGTTATATTATAAAATTCTATAAATAAAGGTTGTAACTCAGCATTGTAATTGTCTCAATCAAGCTAATCTTAAGAAGAAAAAGGTGGAGAACACGAAGGAGATCAAAAGGAAGCCAAGAAAGAGTGGAGCAAGGTGAATGTGCATAGAGATAAGCTAATACTCTTGTAATCTAGGTCTAAATTAAGGAGAAAAATGAATACTCTTGTTGCATCAAGAGGAAACTTAGATTTCTTTGTATCATGTTATTAATAAAGCTCTCTCAAGTTTTCTCCCTGTGGACGTTGGCTAAGTTTGGGCCGAACCACGTTAAATCCTCGTATTTTTTTCTTATTGCTCTTTTATTTAGGTATTACTAGTTTGCTTTAAAATAGTTTTCTTTGCAAGTACTGATCATATTGCCAAGTTCCGCAAACGTTGATCTTGAGAGTAATAATTGGTATCATAGTATATCTATTCTGCAACAATTGGTACCAGATCTACAAGTTGACGAAGGACAATATGTTGAAGATAGGAAGTTCTACGATAAAATTCGAGGTCGAGAAGTTCAATGGTAAAGGAAACTCCGGCTTATGGAAGAAGAGAGCGAATCTGTTGCTCATGCAACAAAGTATTCACAAGACTTTGCAGGGTAAGTCATCAAAACCTGTAGGTACGTTAAACGAGGATTGGGAGGAGATGGATATAAAGGCGGTAAGCACGATCCAACTATATCTCGCAGACGAGGTGATGTACAATGTGATGGATGAAGAAATAGCTACAGGATTGTAATCAATATTAGAAACATTGTATATGATGAAAAGCCCCTCCAACAAGTTGTATCTCAAGAAAAAAATATATGTGCTATGCATGAACGGAGGGACAGTGATGTTGGAGCATCTAAACTTCTTCAATAAGGCCATCAGCAAGCTTCTAACTGTTGATATCAAGATCGACGAGAAGGACAAGGCGTTGATACTTCTCAGTTCACTTTCAGAGTCATATGATTACATCGTCACCACCATGCTCTACGGTAAGGAAACTCTCATCTTGGAGGATGTCACGCCAACTCTCTGTCTAATAAGAATAGGGGTTGTTTGTTTCGCGTAAAAGGCTGTAAAAGGTCATAATTCGTAAAGGACTTACAACTCAATTACAACTACAGTGTTTGTTTGGACCGTAATTCGTAAAAAACTTACGCAACCCAATTACCACTCACTTGCAACCCAATTATCACTCACTTACAACCCACTTACAATTAATTTTGTGGTCATACAAATTTGTATTTTTATATTAATATTGTTATTTTAATATTTAGTATTTTTAGTATTTATTTGCAATATTTAAAATTTTTAAATCACCAAATAGTTAATTTTGTGGTCAACTTTTTCACTTATGACTTACACATTACGACTTACACATTACGACAACCAAATACCGTAAAACACAATACACTTTCTCACTTATAACTTTACATTACCAACCAAATATCGTAAAACTTACATGCATGTAACTCATTTACAACCGTAAAAGAGTTCACCAATTACGACTTACGAATTACGGCCAAATACGATAACCAAACAGACCCTAGAAAAAGGCCAAATCAAGAGGAGTAGATTGGATCAGGTTTGGTGGTCACGGGAAGGAAAGGAAGAGGAGAAGGAAAGAAAGGTCCGGGCTCGTCAAAGGCGTGTCACTTTTATCACATGGAAGGTCATTGGAAGAATGATTGCAAGCATCGACAAGAGTGGTCCGCTTCTGAAATATGTACTTAGATACGTGTTCTGATTTCTGTGATCATATTTTTTGATTTAGTTTTCATATTTTTTTTATTTTATGATTATCTATATGATTGTTTTGCTTTAGATCTGGATACGTGGACTCAGAGTCAGCGCTAGTCTGAAATGGGGACCCGATCCTCGTGTGTTACTCGATTTAGTCTTTTTGATAGTCAGATTTGACCGATTTCAGTTTCAAATATAATTTTTCAATATTCTAGATTTTTTGAAATTTTTTCGAATTTATTTACAAAATCTTCAAAATCGGCGTCGACCGTATCTCTAGCAGATTCCAGGATTTTAAATTTACAAACGGATTTAAGTTTCCAAATTCTACTTTCACATTGTCCCTTAGATTCACATTTTCTTCCTTATATATTTTTTGAGATTTTTCTGAATTTACTGAAGTTTGACCGGATTTGGTGTCAACCGGTATCTTCGAAAAATTTCAGGATTTTATTTTAAAAATCAAATTGAATTTCTAAAAACTGATTTCATATTATTTCTTAGGATGATATTTTTCATCTTTGAAAGTTTTTGAGAATTTTTCAAAATTTATCAAAATCCGGTCGAATCAGTGTATACCGGTATCGATGGTTGATTTCAAGATTTTTATTTTGAAAATAAGATTGAATTTCTTAAATTTCATTTCACCACATATCTTAAAATAATATTTACTATTTTGAAAAATTTTCGGGACCTTTCTGGATCAATCCAATTTCTGACATTTTCGGTGTTTTTGGGATTTTCCCAGAACCGGAGTATTATCTATATATTTTCTTTTCTTTCTTTTTCTTTGCTTCTCCAATTTTCTCATCCACTCCTTTTTCTCCTCTTTTTTCCTTTTTCTTTTCTTTTTATTTCCCTATTTTTCTCCACCACACAAACCCCTCCTTTAAAATGTCTTCTCCTTTTTATTTTTCTTTCCTTCTTTCTCTTTTCTTTTTTCTTCTTCCTTTCTTTTCCTCCCTAGCTAGTAGTGACCGTAGGGCCGCCTCCTTCATCCTCTCCCTCTCAAAACTCTCTCTCTCTCCCCCTATTCTCCCCTCTTTTCTCTCTCCAATTCTTACTCACCATCTCTTTCTCCCTCTCCTTCACTCTGCAATTCCCCCTCACACTCTAGCCCTCTCTCTCAACTGGACCGGCGCCTTCACCATCATCTCCGTTGCAGCTCCGGTGACCCCAGGCGATGACCCCTCTCCCCCAAGCTCCATCTCTCTTCCACCTCCTCTATCAATTTCTCCACCACCATTTCCTTCTTCTTCTCCTTCCAATATACCACCACCACCACAAGCTATCACCCCTCTACCTCCTCCTCCTTGGGGTGGCCGGTGTGGCCACCCTTGGCCGACAACCAGCCGGCGTGGCTGACCGGCATTGTCTGGGCCATGGCCAGGCCTCTGGCCTGGCCGTGAGCAACAGAGCGGGAGGGGGCAACAGCCTCTCCTCTTCTCTCTCCTCCTCTCCCTTTCCTCTTCTGTCCCTCTTTCTCTCTCTAATGTCTCTCTACTATCTCTCTCCCTCTCTACTGTCTCTTTCTCCTTGTTTCACTCTCTTTCTCTCTCTTGTTCTCTCTCCCTCTCATTTGTCTCTCTCTCCCTCTAATTCTGTCTCTCTCTGTTCTATTCTCTTCTCTCTCTAGATGATTCTTTCTCTAGCTCCCTCTTTCTCTCTAGATATTTCTCTCTCTAGCTATCTCTTTCTCTCTAGATCTCTTTCTCTTTCTAACTTCTTCTCTCTCATAAATATTATATATATATATATATATTAATATATTATAGTGTGTACACGAGTTTCTGGGATTCCAGATTTCATGGCGTTTTCAGAGATTTAGGCGAGAGTCCTCGCCTCGTTTTGGGTTTCTCCGCTTTGTCAGGTCGACTATGTATTTTATTCTATATTGAATTTATATTCGTATTTTGTATTGGGTTATGCCCTTGTATTTGTATGTGACCTAGTGCCCAGGATTGTACATGTATATGCCTGTGACGTGCTGAATACTTGTATTAGTGTAGTTAAATTCCTATACATGTACCATGCTTGCGATGTTGCTTGCTACTACCTTATTACGCGTGAGTGATTGACACTAACACTTCTGCGGGTACTATACCCAGCCTCTGGGTTGCGTTCAGTCTCCGGGCTTTCTATACCCACCCTTCGAGTTGTGTTTAGCCTCCGAGCTCTCTACACTCTACATTCGGGCTTCGCCACTTCACAATAATCTAGATATTATCACATTTATATGCATGCTTGTGTGGTACTAACAACTCGTACAGATACCCTTGTACCGATTCTGGGTTTCTGCCCACTCCCAGGCTAGCTATCCAATTAGTTTTAGGCCTTGTACCCTTATAGGTTTCGTGATAACTACCGAGAGTGGACTTAGACACTAAGCGTACTTTAGCCTCCGGGCTCTCGCCCACTTCCTCGAAAGAGGAGTGCCCTTAGACCGTCAGGTCTCTCATGCTCCACCTGGTAGGTATGCTTACCACTCAGCGCTTTACCTCTAAATTTGTCTAGGCGGAACTCTGTTGAATTTTAGACTCACCTTTTAAGCTGAATCATTCCAGTAGCTCCGTCAAATGCTCTAGTAACTAAATACTGTTTGTTGTCTACGCCTCTAGCACTATTTAAGCTCTACTTGATTGTGCTTGGCTGTTATGCTATCACTTGACATGTTCTCTCTTGATGTGCTAACACTTGTCGTATTATTACCTTACATCTACATGCTATTACCTGACATCAGACTGTATCACTTGACATCTAATGTGTTACCACCTGACATCTGACATGCTACTACTGTTGGCCCAAAGGCTCATCACTCTAGTTTTGATGATAATTAACTCATGTAGTTATAGTACTAATGATCTTGTGTTTATATAGTTTCAGATTGTCTATCAAGATCTTAGTTGGTGCTTAGCTTCAACAAAGGAGTTTTGGAGTTAACACATGTAGATTCAAAAGCTCGCGCGTCAAGATCGCATCTAACACTCAGATGGAGTCAAACTCTTTGGATCGTATTTGGATCGAGACGGCTTGGAGAAGGAGTTCTACAAGAAGACTTCGGTATGTGTTTAGTTTAGTTGTGTTTAGATCTTGTGTAAAGATAGATAGTATTGATATGCTCAAGTTCACACACATACACACAAGTTCAATATGTTTGGTTTCGGTTTAGCCGGTTTTGGATTTTGAATATACATATATATGGTTTTCATGAATAGATAGAATCAAAATAAGTTTACTTGGATAGAATCAAAATAAGTTTACTTGGTTTAGTGTATATTAGATTTCATCTATATACATATATGCTTCATATATTTTGAAAAACTTATTTTGATGATCCTATTCATGTGTTTAGAGTTTTGTAGTTAACAAAACCTATTTTGGATTTAATGTCAAAAACATAAGATATATCTTTTTATGTGTATTGAATTTTATCCATACACTCTATGCTTCGAAAGAGTTTAAATATCATGTTTTTATATTTATATAAGTTTTGGAGAAAACGGATTTTTATTTCAAAATCCAAGTTCTGGAAAACACGATTTTTGTGTTTAAGCCTAATTTTTATATCACAAAAATAGTTCAAATAGTTTATAATATGTGTTGATTTTTAGTCACACATATTTGTTATTAAAATATTTATAAGAACTGATTTTTGTGAATTTTATAAGTATTTATGGGATTTTATAGGTGTTAAAAAAACTAAGTTTCTTAACCTATAATTCCTACAAGACCTGCTGGTGGTCGACCGGACCAGAGGTCGGTCGACCAGTCAACCGATGTGCACGAGGACATGCACAAGACCTGCCTAGAAGCCGGTCGACCGGGTGATCGATCGATTGTAACTACCCAACTCTCGGGTAGTGCTGGTCTACCGGATAGTTGACTGACATGTTTGGCCCGGTCGACAGGGTGGTCGAGCAAAGTCCAATGGTCAGAAATATGACCGTTGGACGGTCGATCGGCCGGTCGACCGAAAGGTCAATTTTGACCTTTTCTGGCTACCAACGGCTAGTTTTTTGAGAGGCTATAAATAGGGCTTCTATTGTGCTGTTTTGAACAAGATTTTTAGTGAGCTTCTCTTCCCATCTTTTAAGTGTTTTGCAGTAAGTTTGAAAAGAGTTTTTGTGCCAAAAAGATTTATTTTTTATTTGTTTTAAAGTGTTGAAAAAATCAAAGAAAAGAGAGCCTTTGGGAAATTGGTTTTGATCTTTCTTTACAAATCTATTTGGTATTTTTCTCAAGCGTTTTTCTTTGTTGTTTTCATTTTCAAACACTTTATTTTCTCACACTTGAGCTATCATATCTAATCCTATCTATAGGATCTTGTTTATAAGAGGAAATTGTTTGTGGTCTATTGTGATCACCAAGTGTTGTTTGTGGTCTTTGTGATCACCAAGATTGTAATCTCTTTCTTAATTTGGGTTTGTGTCTATCCCTCTTGTGTAGAGGTGATTGAGATTATGCTTTGGCTTTGTGCCTTATCCCTTTTGTGTAGAGGTGATTGTGTTTTGGCTTTGTGTCTATCTCTCTTGAGTAGAGGTAATCGTGTTTGAGAGAGGAGTAGTGTACTCCAAGTGTAGAGTTGTAATTCCTTGGTGAAGGTCCCTTTGTGGAAGGTTTTGTGTGGACATAGTGAAAATCCTTCTGTGTGAAGGCGGGAATGTAGAGCAGTATCTTGTTGTTTGCGTTAGATCCACTATCTCTAAACCTATCTCTCTTATATTTTGCATTACTTTATATTGTTCATATCTCATACATGCTTGGTATTGTTTGTGTGCCCATACTTGTGTTGAACAGAAAGAGTTTCATATAGCACCTCAACTCTTAATTTAGAGGAATCTCGAGAAGATAGTTGATCGGGGTATAACCGCGCAAAAAAAAGTGTATGTTTTGAAGTTAAGATTTAAAGTGTGTGCTTTAGTTTCCTCGATACTTCCGTTATAGCATAGAGGCTAAACGAGTCGAATCCACAAGGATGGGAGGCGACAGAAGCTTTACCGATTGATTCACGTGTATGTTAAAAGTTCTTCAAAGTTTTAAAGAATGAAAAGAAAGAAAAACAAAGAATGGAAAGAGAAGTATACGGTGAAACACAAAGAAGTGGGAAACATAGAAAAGAATATGTTTGTGATTTTTGGATATATTTCTAAAACAAGTGAAAAAGAAAGAAAACTCAGGGCTACTAACTACTAATGACTCCACCAACACGCTAACCTCTTAGTGATAGTTGCCTCACATGTATCATTGGCCATCATTAGTCCTTGGTTCAAGAGCGATTCAAAGTATGACCCATATGTAACTCATCACAACCCAACTCAACAAACAAGTGCAAGCTATACTTAAATCATCAAAACCCAATAAGAGCAAGCATGAAGTAAAGTAATGTTAGCTTGTTAGTGGTTAGGAAGTTAGAGTGTTAGATCCATCATCATGAGCCATCAATGGCTCTTGCGAGAGCAAGGCCAAAACGAGGCTATTAGATTCATGTGGATTATCATAAAAGAAGTTAGCAAGATGATGGTTAGTAGTTAGTTGCCATGAGAGAAAAGACTAGCTACACATGTAAAAAAGATTAGAGAGAAGAAAATAAAGATAAGGTAAGAGAGCACCTTTCATAGATTGTCACCTTCTATTACAAGCACTCATGCTTCCAACATGTACCACTCTCTCTCCCTAATACAAGATTTACAAGAAATGAAAAATACAAGGGAGGAAGAAGAAGAAAAACTACACTACACTACCCTAAACTACAAAATGAAAATGAAACTACTCCTAAAACTCTGCATCTCTCCAATTCTGGAACCCCAGGGGGTATTTATAGGCACCAGGGGAACAAGGGGCCAGGGGACAAAACCTGGCCCGAAGCGGCGGGCGCGCCGCGGCCATATGGGCCGCGCGTGCGGCGCTTCGAGCTTCGCTCGGTCCTTTCTGTCCCCTGTCAGGCCCTGTGCCTGGTTTCTAGTTTGCAGCCCCTAGTTTTGACAGAATCAACTCCTTGGTCAATGGCTATCTTTAATAGGCCTTTAATCACCAATTAAATGGTGATTTAGGGTCTTCTTCTTCATTGCACACCATGGACTTAGCATCAAGCAAGCAAAACTTTATTAGCAGAATTTAATATGAAATCAATGTGAAGATGTGATACAAATTATGCAAAATTAGATACTAATCGCACCCCCACACTTATCTTTTGCTCGTCCTGAGCAAAACAAAAAACTAAGGAATTATTATACCACTTTCGCAGGTGACGCAATTGCACTGAGCATGTGCAACAAGCCGTTAAACCTCTAAGTTTCCCCTAGAGGAGGAGTTTTGTCTCCTGAGGGTTTTCAGTGGATTACACCCACAAAATCCTTAAAGAAAGAAATCAAATGTTAGTATTTTGAAGACGCTTTTTGAAATAGAGAAAAGTGTGAAAGTATTTTTGCGAAAATATAAGTGATCCAAGGTCATAGGTTAACCAGAAAGTGTTCTTTCTTAAACTAAGTCAAAATGTAAAAAATCTTGTTATAAATTAAATGTAAGAATTTAAAATTGAATTGACTCTTTGATCTTTCATAAAATTCTTAGAAAATATGCACTTTGTGAACTGTGAAGGTTTTTGGGATGTCGACTCTAACTTTCATGTCATTTATTTATATTATTATTATTATTAGTATATATATATATTTGCCCTTAGTTTTCTTTGGCTTTCTTATTTACCTGGGTAGTGAGCTTTTTTTTTTTGCCCTTAGTTTTCTTAGGCTTTCTTATTTACCCGGGTAGTGAGCCTTTAGCCGGTGACTCCCAAACCAGATGGTCTTAGGGCTCCAGATGAGAAAACATCCCTCGGACAAAACTAAATGGGATTATTTTATTTTTTGTTCATCATTTTAGGTATGAATAATCATGCTTCCTGAGGCATAATTACCCAACTTCAATAAGTGATTTTTATTATCATAATTTTTTAATATATATTTTTTATGGCATTTTCAGTTTTTGTTTCAATCCCAAAAATTGTGTAATTGTGGAGTGCATAAATCTAAGGCAAAAAATTCAAGATCAAATTATCTTTTCAATCTTACTTTCTTATCCTATAATTTAGACAAGATCTATTATTTTGACTCAGTTTAAAATTTCATAATTTGAGGTCTTCCTAATTCCTAAGATAATCTTAATTTTCTTAAAAATAAATCAAAAACTATTTCTCTTGTTTCAAAAAGTTTTGTAAAAAGAAAAGAAAATTTTTATATAAAAGTTTTTTTTAATTAAAAAGAAGTGTAAAAGAAAGAAAATATAAAACTAACTACGTTAGTAAACCTTCCCCCACACTTATCTCATGCATGGTCCTCAATGCATCGTGAATGTGTAAATACATGAAACAAATGGAGAGGGAAGGAAGATTACCTCAAGGGGGTGGCTCCGGTGGTGGTCTGATTGAGCCAAGCGTTGCTTCCCAATTAAAATAGCGTGGATCGTGCAGGAACCCAGCAATGACCTCTTAATATGACCCAATAAAATGTTGATTGAATGAATGATCTTATTTAAAAAATTATCCCCATCTAATTTTAATTTTCAAAAATAATTATTGAGTCATTTTTGTCAACATTCTTGTCCAACAATGAAGTGTGATTTGGGAAGATGATGGATTTGGACTCAAAGGAATCAGGAATAAAAACCGATACCGACTCGGGAATTTGACTCAGATCAAGCCGAGAGTCAACAATGAGAGTCGAAATTGGTTCAAAAATAGGGTCCAAACCAAAGAAGTGATATTCACACATTTTCCCCAACAATGAAGTGTGATCATAAAAGATTGGTGATTTCATTTCACGATATACTGGGATAGGATTCAAAGTTGACTCCGGAATAGAGAAAAAATCTGGTAAAGATACCGGAGTCATTAATGAATCAAAAAGTGAAATGGAATTACTAATATGAGGTTCAGGATCACATTCATGATCAAGTTCAATTTCGAGAAAGGGATAACTTGCTAAAATGTCAAGGTGGTTCTCAAAATTTTAGGCAAGTTCCAATGGATGTAATGAAATTGAATCTTGATTTTCTTTCACGGAAGGAATGTGAATGGGTGAAACGATCGAGTCAAATTTAGGAAGTATGGGAATCAAAACTGGCTCAAGAACGTCACTTATTACAGGTAACATTACAGGAGTCGTTATTGATTCAAGGAATGGACTCGAATTGCTAACTTGAAACTCAGATTCACATTCATCTTCAAGTTCAATTTCAGGAAAATGGATAACTTGTCAAAGTATCAGTAATTGGATATTGGTCAAGTTCAGGTTGGTATGATGAAATTGAAGCTGGATTTCCAAAATGGCAAGATTCTTGAAAATTTAATGGACAGGTGAAGTCAATCGTATTTTGCATTATGCGCTCGGTCTCTTGCATGAACTCCATAGTTTTTTCCCACAATGATTTTTCTTTGATTGGTTCTGGAAAAGAACTATATGAATTTTGAAAATTTTGTGGACATGATGAGGCCATATTATTTTCAAATTATTTTTGGGCCTCTATTGCTTCTTCTAAAGTCCTTTGTAATGATGATTTTTCTTTATTAGGTGGCTCAGGAAAAGGAGGATATGAAGCAGAATTGGGGAATGAATATTGTGAAAATTATGGACAATGTGGTTGAACATCTGACTCGGGGGAGGTGAATCCCCATTGACTCTGTGAAGAGTTGAAATTATTTTGAAAATTATAGTCATATGGTTGAGGATATGGGTCATATTGATTCGGATAATCCCAACTCGGCATAAATGGTTGGTTCATGTTGTACATAGCTGGGTCGGAGTTATCCGAATCAAATGAGGTCGGAGTGAAATATGGATTCATATTAGGATTGAAAGAATTGTTGTGGTTAAAATCCATATCACAATTTACAAAAAGAAGAAAACAAACAAACAAACAGACAAACAAATAAAGAAAAAGAAAACAAGCCTATGCTAGGGTTGACTTAGAGCTAGACGACTCCTAACTGGTTAGACTGTCCACAGGGGGTATGTTGTCGGAAGCTAACCACGAGTTAATCGGCCAGGTATGGGCAAGATCGGTGGGATGTATCCGTGCCGGAGCAACGGGCCTAATTATATCAAATCACCATTCTTCGAGGTTTCGCCTCTCAATCCCTAACCTTAGACACCGATTTAGCAAGAGTCAAATTCTAACAACTTCTCCCTTAGGTCAATCTCTTAAATGAGTCCGAGATGTCCCTAGGGGCCAACGTCTAGCAAATTTTATTTAGGCTTGGATTGTGTGAGTGGGGAGGTGATTTTTGGGCCAAGGGAGGATAATAACTTTCCCACCTTATGTTGTATTAGGTATTGCCCTTAAGTTAAATTTGTGCAAGTGTGCAATATAGATAAGCATGAACACAAAAAAGCGAGTAAATCACTGAAGTATTTGTCTTATACTATATGCAATGTCGTATGTACACCTCCTATCACAACAACAAAAGAACAAAATACAGTATATTGGAATGAAAATTGACACGTGCCTAGGTGCAAATGTCTAAACCGTTTTAAAGCATCCAATTTCTATATTTTAGTTCTTAAAATTATTTACAGTGTACAGGTAATACAAACAAAAATTAGCAGCAGAGTATATGAATGTACAAGAAGTTACCCGACCACACTTGAGCAAGTGTGGACTTCTGTAATGCTAAAATTTAACCTGCCACCAAAAAAAATAAAGAAGAAAAGTTAACAAACTTGTGAAATCAAACCGTTTCCATCCCCGACAATGGCGCCAAAATTTGATCGGGGTATAACTGCGCAAAAAAAAGTGTAAGTTTTGAAGTTAAGATTTAAAGTGTGTGCTTTAGTTTCCTCGATACTCCGTTATAGCATAGAGGCTAAAACGAGTCGAATCCACAAGGACAGGAGGCGATAGAAGCTTTACCAGTTGATTCACGTGTATGTTAAAAGTTCTTCAAAGTTTTAAAGAATGAAAAGAAAGGAAAACAAAGAATGGAAAGAGAAGTATACGGTGAAACACAATGAAGTGGGAAACATAGAAAAGAATATGTTTGTGATTTTTGGATATATTTCTAAAACAAGTGAAAGAGAAAGAAAACTCAGGGCTACTAACTACTAATGACTCCACCAACATGCTAACCTCTTAGTGATAGTTGCCTCACATGTGTCATTGGCCATCACTAGTCCTTGGTTCAAGAGCGATTCAAAGCATGACCCATATGTAACTCATCACAACCCAACTCAACAAACAAGTGCAAGGTACACTTAAATCATCAAAACCCGATAAGAGCAAGCATGAAGTAAAGTAATGTTAGCTTGTTAGTGGTTAGGAAGTTAGAGTGTTAAATCCATCATCATGAGCCATCAATGGCTCTTGCAAGAGCAAGGCCAAAATGAGGCTATTAGATTCATGTGGATTATCATAAAAGAAGTTAGCAAGTTGATGGTTAGTAGTTAGTTGCCATGAGAGAAAAACTAGCTACACATGTAAAAGAGACTAAAGAGAAGAAAACAAAGATAATGTAAGAGGGCACCTTTCATTGATTATCACCTTCTATTACAAGCACTCTTGCTTCCCAACATGTACCACTCTCTCTCCCTAATACAAGATCTACAAGAAATGAAAAATACAAGGGAGGAAGAAGAAAAAAAACTACACTACACTACCCTAAACTACAAAATGGAAATGAAACTACTCCTAAAACTTTGCATCTCTCCAACTCTAGAACCCCACGTGGTATTTATAGGCACCAGGGGAACAAGGGGCCAGGGGACAAACCCTGGCCCGAAGCGGCGCGCTCGCCACGGCCGTATGGCCGCGCGCGCGGCGCTTCGAGCCGCGCGCGGTCCTTTCTATCCCCTGTCAGGCCTGTGCCTGGTTTCTAGTTTGCAGCCCCTGGTTTTGACAGAATCAGCTCTCTAGGTCAATGGCTATCTTTAAAGGCCTAGGCCTTTAATCACCAATTAAATGGTGATTTAGGGTTTTCTTCTTCATTGCACACCATGGACCTAGAATCAAGCAAGCAAAACTTTATTAGTAAAATTTAATATGAAATCAATGTGTAGATGTGATGTAAATTATGCAAAATTAGAGACTAATCAATAGTCCAGAGCCCTTCACCGGGAATTCGGCAACACTCTTTGGTTACACATAGTATATTGCAATTGATTTTTAATTCAGCATCATTTGTCATTAGATTAGCTAGTACACCTATTCACCCTCCTAGGTGTATTTCAATTGATATTAGAGTCTGCGCTCCTGATATTAGGTTTAACCACCTAGGAGTGAGATCTTAGATTGCTAATCTAGAATTCCATTTGCACACATATAGTCTATACACTCATGGATCACCTTGCCCCTCCCATGTTTGATGTTTCTAACATCGATATGTGAAAGTTTAGGATGAGTGCTTTTTTAAAACCCTAGGTTTGCATGTCTATCTTACCACTACTAAGAAACTTATTTTGGTAATGACAAGTACATTGATGCTAATGCACAAGCCTTAGATGCACTAAAACATACACTTAGCAAAGAATATTTATGTATAGTTTCTCATTGTAATTCCGCTTTTGCAGTGTGGAACACATTGACCTCTCCCGAGCTACAGACGACAAACTATGTGGAGAAGGAACCCTTGGTGGATGAGTCTGACGAAACTTGCTATATGGTCCAAGGGGTTGACTCCCTTGAGGTACGTTCGAATACTCATCTAGATGATAGTGCTAACTCTTCTAATGATGATCATGATATTATGGATGCCCATGCATTAAATGAAGAGCTCGCCCTATTTTGTGAAAACTTGCTAGAAAAATAAAACTTTTGAAAAAGAAAGTTTTAAATCAAGAGAATAAAATAAAGATTTATTTTCAAAACTTAATATAATTTGCAAGAGATGATTGAGATTTCAAGTGAAATGGACTCATTGAAATCCCAACTTATCCTTTCCTTAAATGAAAATAAAATTTTAAAGAATAAAAATGATTGTGATGATGTTTTGAAGAAAAATGAGGTTTTATCTTCAAAGCTTGATTTTGTGTTAAAAGAAAACGATCCTTTAAAGAACAAAATTATCTTAATTTCTAAAGAATTAGAATGCATTTTTTAGAAAAAGTTTCTTGAAAAATGATTTAGATTCTCATGTTTTCCATGCTACTATAACTTCATCATCTTGTGCTTCTATTGCATGCTCCACATCTTTTTCTAATGTTGAAATAATATATGTATGTTGAAAAAGAGTGTAGATTGTTTGGGCTCCACTTTGAGTCAATGTGCCATGAACCACACACGATTGCGATATATGTTTCTAAAAAAACATACTCCACATATTTATGCACACCATTCACGGCATATACACATGCTCATCATGTTCACACACATGACTCTATGTATGCTCATGTGTACACTTGTACACATTGTAAACGTACGGGCCACCTTGCAAAGTTTTGTTATGATAAAATACATATTTCCAATTTTGCAAATAAGTTTGTTTGGGTTAGGAAAGGTGCTAGCCCCCATGAACCCAAAAAGGTATGGAACCAAAATTCACCCTTATTGTATTTAATGTAGGTGTGGGCTCTTACTTGACGTGAGGTTTTGGTGCTTTGATGGTGGATGCGTTTGAGCTTGATGGACACTACATTGGATGCATTACCTTCAAAGGATGTTTGGTGGGAGGACCACCATGGTTTGGAGACCTAAAATTAGTCTTATTGGTTTTGGTAACTATCTCTAACTCCCATTTTGATTACATGCTCTCATTGATTGATTTTATCATGTTTTAATTTTTCATGTTTATTATGTTAAATGTAATGTTAATTAGACTTGAGATATACATAAATAGTATTTGCATACACTCATGTTTATATGAACTAGTATTTTTGTGTTCTCACTATAGTTTAGTTATTGTGTATATCCTAACTCTGAAGCACATGCATTTACCCTAATAATCATTTTTGTTTATGATTTTGCACTTCATGTTTTTGATTACTTATTTAGATGTAGTTTTCATTAAAACTTGTGTTATACTTGTACAAGTAGTGAGATATACTTGATTATTATATATTTATGTTTCATTGCTTCTTTATACTTATTACATGTACATGTATAACCTAGTTTTGATGATTCTTGTATCTTAACATGTATTTCCTATTTTTGTACATTTTTTTCATAAAAATGTGTTTATCTTCATGTATATGTCAATTTTGTCCAAAACTTTAGATATACATGTCTATCCCAGAGTCACTTACCTTTCATGCAATATTTTTTATGAACTCATTTTATATTTGGATATGTATGTAAACTCTAGTTTAGACAAAACATACATATGCCTTGAAGTTTGTTTTATTTTGATGTAAATTGAATTTTTATGATATTCATGTTTATAAAGGAATTTCATATGAGTTTCATTTTCTATCTCTATGATTATGCTTATTACATGATTTTGCACTCTACATCATCTTGTTTACTCATGATATTGGATTCATGATAATCTCTTGTACTTTATAAACTTTGAGTGTCAATCATTGTGTGATTTTCATGTTCTCATGGATATATTCATATTTTATTCCTTACTTGAAGGATTTGTACTAGTTTTCAAAATTATCTTTAAAACTAGTTTTTATTCTTCAATTGGTAGAATTTTTCAAATATGTTAAAATATTTTCAAATCATATTTTTTAAAATCGTACCTTCCAAGGGCGGATGGTTGGAAGACCAGGTCTTGTATGCCTTAATGACTATCGTTTATCATGTGCATGAAAGGGTGGTAGGTAAAAGTTATATACATGATCTTCATGATATTTCATATATTTGTATACTCTATATTGTTTCTTATATATGTATGCTTCAAATTTCAATCAGTATCAATTTCAATTGGCATTTCCAATTTCATACATACATGTATATGATTTAATTGTACTTATTTTACAATGTCTTTACATTTTTAAGCACAAATTATGTTTATGATAAGCTTGATTTTATTCTAAATGTTAATTGGTATCTATACAAGCTTATGCATTGATTTCAATTGGTATTTATTTAGTATCAAATGTATTTCATGTTTCACCTTCAATTGGTATCAAAATCTTCTATTGGTATCTCAAAAATTTTGTTTATTTACAAATGGTACCAACTTTTATTTTTGTCAACTACAATTCGATTTCATTGGTATCATAATTCATTTTGTTGACTTCTAGAAATTTCAAAAATTTATTTTAAAAGTGCTTTCAAATTTGTTGATATGTATTGCCTATATGCAAGGGGAGCTTAACATCTCCTTTATATATAGATTCATGTTGAAGTGTATTATACATATAGTAGAGTTTGACCTCTCTTCGTTATATAGTACACGTGTGTAGGGGGAGCTTAACATCTCTGCTTATACATTGTATATTATGCTTTATGTGGGTTAGAGTCTAGTCATGCCTTCTTCATGTAATGCATGTATGCAGGGGAGCTAACTTTACGTCTCTCCTCTTTATGAATGTATATCACATATACATGTTCAGTGTTTGATTGTCCTCACCCCTTTATTGATGAATTGACAAAAAAGGGGAGAAGAATTTAGAGAGTTTATATATGCATGCTTCATACCAATATACATGCATGCTTAATACCATTATTTATGCATATATGTTTGTGTTTACTTTATGCATTTCATTGAATATATATATTTGTTTATTGCTATGCATGAGTTAAGGGGGAGCTTCTATGAAGCTTATCTTTAATCCATGCATATATAACTCCAAGAGTTTATCATCATCAAAAAGGGGAGATTGTTGGTCTAAAGGCCCATCACTCTAGTTTTGATGATGATTAACTCATGTAGTTATAGTACGAATGATCTTGTGTTTATATATTTTCAGATTGTCCATTAAGATCTTAGTTGGTGCGTAGCTTCAACAAAGGAGTTTTGGAGCTAACACATAGATTTAAGAGCTCGCGCGTCAAGATCACATCTAGCACTCAGATGGAGTCAAGCTCTTTGAATCGTGTTTGGATCGAGTCGGCTTGGAGAAGGAGTTCTAAAAGAAGACTTCGGTTTGTATTTAGTTTAGTTGTGTTTAGATCTTGTGTAAAGATAGATAGTGTTGATATGCTCAAGTTCACACACACACACACACACAAAGTTCAATATGTTTGGTTTTCGGTTTAACTGGTTTAAGTTTCGAATATACATATATATGATTTTCATAAATAGATAGAATCAAAATAAGTTACTTGGTTTAACGTATATTAGATTTCATTTATTAAATATATGCTTCATTTTTTTAGAAAAAACTTATTTTGATGATCCTATTCATGTGTTAGAGTTTTGTAATTAACAAAACCTATTTTGGATTTAATGTCAAAAACATAAGATATATCTTTTTATGTGTATTAGATTCTATCCATACACTCTATACTTCAAAGAGTTTAAATATCATGTTTTTGTATTTATACAAGTTTTGGAGAAAACGGATTTTTATTTCAAAATTCAAGTTTTGGAAAATAGAATTTTTGTGTTTAAGCCTAATTTATATATCACAAATTAGTTCAAATAGTTTATAATATGTGTTGATTTTTGGTCACACATATTTGTCATTAAAATATTTGTAAGAACTAATTTTTGTGGAATTTATAAGAATTTATGGGATTTTATAGATATTAAATAAACTAAGTTTCTTACCTATAATTCCTGCCAGAACCTGTCCGGTCGATCGGACCAAAGGTCGGTCGACCTGACCAGTCGACCGATGTGCACTAGGATGTGCACAAGACCAGCCTAGAAGGCCGGTCGACCGGGCGGTCGGCCGACTGTAACTACCTAACTCTCGGGTAGTGCCGGTCGACCGGGCGGTTGACCAGAGTCCCAACGGTCAGAAATATGACCGTTGGACGGTCGATCGGCCGGTCGATAGAAGGTCAATTTTGACTTTTTCTGCCTGCCAACGACTAGTTTTTTGAGGGCTATAAATATGACTTCTCTTGGGCTGTTTTCAACAAGATTTTTAGTGAGCTTCTCTTCCCATCTTTCAAGTGTTTTGCAGCAAGTTTGAAAAGAGTTTTGTGTCAAAAAGATTTATTTTTTATTTGTTTTAAAGTAGAAATTGGTTTTGATCTTTCTTTACAAATCTATTGTGGTTTTTCCCAAGTGTTTTCTTTTGTTTCATTTCCAACCACTTTATTTTCTCACACTTGAGCTATAATATTTAATCCTATATATAGGATCTTATTTTTGTGAGGAAAATTGTTTGTGTATATTGTGATTGCCAAGTGTTATTTGTGGTTTATTGTGATCACTAAGTTTGTAATCTCTTCCTTACTTTGGGTTTGTGTCTATCCCTCTTGTGTAGAGGTGATTTAGATTGTGCTTTAGCTTTGTGCCTTATCCCTCTGTGTAGAGGTGATTGTGTTTTGCTTTATGCTTATCCCTCTTGTGTAGAGGTAATCGTGTTTTGAGAGAGGAGTAGGGTACTCCAAGTGTAAAGTTATAATTTCTTGGTGAAGGTCCCTTTGTGGAAGGTCCTGTGTGGACGTAGTGGAAATCCTTCTGTGTGAAGGTGGGAACGTAGAGCAGTGGCTCGAACCTCTAAACATATCTTGTTGTTTGCGTTGATCAACTATCTCTAAACTCTATCTCTCTTATATCTTGTATTATTTTATATTGTTCATATCTCATACATGCTTGGTATTGTTTGTGTGCCCATACTTGTGTTGAACAAGAGAGCTTCATATAGCACCTCAACTCTTAATCTAGAGGAATCTCGAGGAGATAGTCCAGAGCCCTTTACTGGGAATTCGGCTACACTCTTTGGTTACACATAGTGTGTTGCAATTGATTTTTTATTCCACATCATTTGTCATTAGATTAGCTAGTATACCTATTCACCCCCTCTAGGTGTATTTCAACTACTTGACACCTGCCCCTATTATGATTTATCACCTGTCACTTGTCATGTTAACACCTGACCTGTGATTATCACATTTAAGAGAATCCTCTACATGTTATCCCGTATTATTACAGTGACATGTATTCTTGTTATACATGTACTCATGTACTCCTGAATTTCTGAACTTGTTCTGTTCCTGCTATTCACATAAATTGATAATTACATAAAAATTATAATAAGACAACTTGGGGTTTGGGGGAAACTGATTGGTCCCGAATAATTTCATATTTATAGTGGTCATATCGTGTCACATGTGCCACATTCTTGAGGGATCACCTGGTGGCCACCAGGGATTCCGTGGGGTGTACTGGCACCCCTACTCCTCCTGCTTATTCCTTCTAGGTATACATAAGCCCTAAGCTTATTTCTATGGGATCTGCGATACCCTATTCCTGTTTCGGATTACAATAAGTCCCGGTACCTAGCGGTACGTTCCGGCTCAGCAGCGGATACTCCTGAACCGTTATCCCGGACATGTATGGACCCATTCTAAATATGGTTCGTCGAACTCAATCAATTTTCAAATAACTGGCTCTATAAGTTGTAAGTAGAAGTATGTAGAATGGGACAATACTAAACCTACAACTTAGACTACCCAAATTATAATAAGATGTTAATATACAATTTTTATGTTGTTTTGCATATTGAGTTGTATACGCTCGGATTACGGTAACATGGGATAAAGGTACATAGATTAGGGTTTCCTTATTTGGATTATTCCTTCGACATACTAGTCTCATGGAGCCGTGACCTAAGCTTGTACGATTGTTTTGCTCGTATTCAGTTTTATTAAGTTTTATCAGTTTTATCGGTTTTATATTAGTTTAGGAGATAACGGGTGTTGCCTATCTGTTGTACTTTCCTCCTCCATACCTGCTCCTATATGATATGCTCACGATACGATTTTCAATACATGCTTATGACTTGGATTTATTGATACACACGTGCTTATCCCTGCACGCCATTTGGCATTCACCACACCACTCGTTGGGGAGTTCTGACTCCCTGAATCCTCATGTCCAGATCCCAGAACTTGAAGCTTGTGGATTCTCCCGGTTGCTGATCACAGTAGCGCAGTGGTAGCGTGGATCATCGGCAGACCGTCTGAGGCCCTATCCTTCTAGGCCCCTTACCCATGAGCGCCTTTTTATAGTTCATAATTGTATTTCTCTTTATATCCTCGCGTTTGCGCCTATCGGTGATGTAATATTCTTGTAATATTGTATCGTATCCTATGATGACTTTGTACTTGTACTCATATGTTGGAATGTATAATGCACTATGTTCTTTCGAACTCTGATTCTTGCATATACTGATACTTAGCGTATATATGTGAGGGTATTTTGACCTACGTATACACATCGCAGTAGCGTCTCCGTACCCACGGGATTGGGGCGTTACAGTGGTTGAAGAAGGAGGAGCAAGCTGCGGAGGCAGGCATAACATTGAGAGATTTAGAGGAAACTGAAGTATTTTTGACTTCCTACGAAGATAGCACTTCTCAAAGTAAAGGCTGGATATTTGATTCGGGTAGTACGATTCATGTATGTTCCCAAAAAGAGTTATTCAACTCCTTGGTTACGAAAGAGGAAGGGATTGTCAAGATAGTGGATGGCTCGGCTTGTGAGATAATTGGCATTGGGACAGTCAAGGTTATAGAAAGAGATGAGATTGTGCGTGCTCTGGAGACAGTTCGTATGTCCCGGAGGCACACTACAATCTAATATCCATAAGGGTGCTCGACGAAAAGAATGCGGATCCAAATGCAATAAGGCGTCATCATAGTTAGCTCTTGAAAAGAGAGAAGCGTGGAGGGTTATACAAGCTGAAAGAAGGAAACTCAGTTCGAAGTTGAGTTCAAGGATAAGCTTGGAAGGGAGTTCATCGCGAGGTGGAGCTTCTAGGAAGACTGCAACAGAACGTGAACTGGGTTAAAGTGTTGCGGGAAGGAGAAAGGGTGCATTCGTGCAAAGCCTAAGATGGCCCAAGCCATGGCGGTAAATCAGCAAAGACCCCGAGGGGAGGGCAAGAGTTAAAGGTTTCACGACACGGTTACAATCAAGAAAAGAATCAAGGTAGTAATCCAAATCTCAAGGTGTTTTACTAAAGCCTTGAAAAGCAAGTCAAGGTAGAGATTGTTAGGATTTTTTGTTTTCAAAAGGAGATAATGTTCAAGAAGATCCAATCGAGTTGGAGAAGATGATGAGTTGAAAAAAGAAGAGAAGCAGATCAACGAAAGTGAGTCGGCTTATAGTCGCTTATAAAGACTACTAGTCGATTAGGCCTAAGTACTAATTGACTAGGACAAATACAAAGAAGAAGCAGTTACATAGTCGACTATATAAACATATTAGTTGACTGATGAAAGGATTAGTCGACTAGCCTAAGTACTAGTCGACTATACGAGGTATTTTCTGAAACAAAATCAGTTTTCTTTTCAGCGTCGGTTTTCTTTTCTTATGCAGTACGAATATGACTCAGTTTCTATTCAATGAAGTATTTGTTTCTAAAGATTAAAGGATTAGAATCCTCTAGATCAAGGAGCAACTCCTGATAGGATTGTTCAAGATTTTTTAAGCATCTAAAAGTCAAAGATTATCTCATAGTTCAAATAGGAGTTGTATTGTAAAATCTTATAAATAAGGTTGTAACCCAGCATTGTAATTGTCTTAATCAAGCTGATCTCAAAGAGAAAAACTGGAGAACACCAAAGAGATTAGAAGAAAACCAAGAAACAGAGGAGTAAGAAGAAAATGTATAGGGATAAGGTAATACTCTTATAATCTAGGTTTAAATTAAAGAGGAAGGTGTTACATCAAGAGGAAT